>ML361496.1:0-34352 GCA_005239505.1 Nicotiana paniculata
ATTAAACTGGAATTCCGCCAGTCGTGCCTGTATTATCGCCATCCATGGTCCAGGCCGGACGCCGTGGTACGTAGCCAGTACTGAATCGCATGATATTTGTCTGGGACATCAAATATGACCTAAGGAACCATAACCAACGCTTCGAAATAATCAAGTTACTTTTTTGGTATTTTATGGCAATTAAACTTGAATTCCGCCAGTCATGCATGTATTATCGCCTGCCATGGTCTAGATCGGACTCCTCAGTAGGGAGCCGGTACCAAATGCTTCGAAATGATCACTTTACAATTTTTGTCATTTCATGCCAATTAAACTGGAATTCCGCCAGTCTTGACTGTATTATCGCCTGCCATGGTCCAGGCCGGACGCCTTGGTACGGAGCCGTTACCGGATCGCATAATATTTTTCTGGGACATCAAATACGACCCAAGGAACCATAACCAACGCTTCGAAATGAGAAAGTTACATTGTTTGGCATTTTATGGCTAGTAAACTGGAATTATGCCAGTCGTGCATGTATTATCGCCTGCCATGGTCCAGTCCGGACGCCTTGGTACGGAGCCGGTACCGGATCGCATTATATTTGTCCGGGACATCAAATACGACCCAAAGAACCATAACCAACGCTTCGAAATGATCAAGTTACATTTTTTGGCATTTTATGGCAATTAAATTGGAATTCTGCCAGTCGTGCCTGAATTATCGCCTGCCATGGTCCAGGTCGGACGCCTTGATATGGAGCTGGTACCGGATCGCATGATATTTGTCTGGGACATCAAATATGACCCAAGGAACCATAACCAACGCAACAAAATGATCAAGTTACATATTTTGGCATTTTATGGCAATTAAACTGGAATTCCGCCACTCGTGCATGTATTATCGCCATCCGTGGTCCAGGCCGGACGCCTTGGCATGGAGCAGGTACCGGATCGCATGATATTTTTTCGGGACATCAAATACAAACCAAGGAACCATAACCAACGCTTAGAAATTATCAAGTTACATTTTTTGGCATTTTATGGCAATTAAACTGGAATTCAGAAAGTCGTGCATGTATTATCGCCTACCATGGTCCAGGCCAGACGCCTTGGTAGGAAGCCAGTACCGAATCGCATGATATTTGAACGGGACATCAAATATGACCCGAGGAACCATAACCAATTCTTCGAAATGATCAAGTTATATTTTTGGCATTTTATGGCAATTAAACTGGAATTCCGCCAGTCGTGCCTCTATTATCGCCTGCCATGGTCCAGGCCGGACACCTTGGTACGGAGCCGGTACCGGATAGCATGATATTTATCCGATACATGAAATACGACCCAAGGAACCATAACCAACACTTGGAAATGATCAAGTTACATTTTTTTGGAATTTAATGGAAATTAAATTGGAATTCCGCCAGTCGTGCCTCTATTATCGCCTGCCATGGTCCAGGACGGACACCTTGGTACGGAGCCGGTACCGGATAGCATGATATTTCTCCGGTACATGAAATACGACCCAAGGAGCCATAACCAACACTTGGAAATGATCAAGTTACATTTTTTTGGAATTTTATGGCAATTAAATTGGAATTCCGCCAGTCGTGCCTCTATTATCGCCTGCCATGGTCCAGGCCGGACACCTTGGTANAACCATAACCAACTCTTCGAAATGATCAAGTTACATTTTTTGGAATTTTTTGGCAATTAAACTGGAATTCCGCCAGCTGTGCCTGTATTATCGCCTGCCATAATCCAGGTCGAACGCCTTGGTACGGAGCCGGTACCGAATCACATGATATTTCCCCAGGACATCAAATACGACCTAAAGAACCATAACCAACGCTTCAAAATGATCAAGTTACATTTTTTGGCATTTTATGGCAATTAAACTGGAATTCCGCCTGTCGTGCATGTATTATCGCCTGCCAAGGTCCAGGACGGATGCCTTGGTACGGAGTCGGTACCGGGTCGCATGGTATTTGTGCGGGACATCAAATACCACCCAAGGAACCATAACCAACACTTCGAAAAGATCAAGTTACAATTTTTGGCATTTTATGGCAATTAAACTGGAATTCCGCTAGTCGTGCATGTATTATCGCCTGCCATGGTCCAGACCTGACGCCCTTGTACGGAGCCGGTACCGGATAGCATGAAATTTCTCCAAGACATCAAATACGACCCAAGGAACCATAACCAACGCTTCGAAATGATCAAAGTACATTTTTTGGCATTTTATGGCAATTAAACTGGAATTCCGCTAGTCGTGCATGTATTATCGCCTGCCATGGTCCAGGCCGGACGCCTTGGTACGGAGCCAGTACCGGATAGCATGAAATTTCTCCAGGACATCAAACATGACCCAAGGAACCATAACCAACGCTTCGAAATGATCAAAGTACATTTTTTGGCATTTTATGGCAATTAAACTGGAATTCCGCCAGTCGTGCATGTACTATCGCCTGCCATGGTCCAGGACGGACGCCTTGGTATGGCGCCGGTACCGGATCACGTGATATTTCTACGGGAAATCAAATACGACCCAAGGAACCACAACTCTTGGAAATGATCAAGTTACATTTTTTGGAATTTTATGGCTATTAAATTGGAATTCTGCCAATCGTGCATGTATTATCGCCTGCCATGGTCCAGGCGAGATGCCTTGGAACAGAGCCGGTACCGGACCGCATGATATTTGTCCGGGACATCAAATACAACCCAAGAAACCATAGCCAACTCTTGGAAAGGATCAAGTTACATTTTTTTTAATTTTATGGCAATTATACTGGAATTCCGCCAAGTCGTGCATGCATTATCGCCTGCCATGTTCCAGGCCGGACGCCTTGGTACGTAGCCGGTACCAAATCACATGATATTGGTCCGGTACATAAAATATGACCCAAGGAACGATAACCATTGCTTCGAAATGATCAAGTTACTTGTTTTGGAATTTTATGGCAATTAAACTGGAATTCCGCCAGCCGAGCCTGTATTATCGCCTGCCATAGTCCATGCAAGATGCCTTGGTATAGAGCCGGTACCGGATCGCTTGATATTTCTCCGGGACATCAAATACGACCGAAGGAACCATAAGCAACGCTTCGAAATGATCATGTTACATTTTTTTGCATTTTATGGCAATTAAACTGGAATTCCGAAAGTCGTGCATGTATTATCGCCTGCCTTGGTCCAGGCCAGACGCCTTGGTACGAAGCCAGTACCGAATCGCATGATATTTGAACGGGACATCAAATATGACCCAAGGAACCATAACCAACGCTTGGAAATGATCAAGTTAAATTTCTTGGCATTTTATGGCAATTAAATTGGAATTCCGCCAGCCGTGCCTGTATTATCGCCTGCCAAGGTCCAGGCCGGATACCTTGGTACAGAGCCGATACCGGATCGCATGATATTTTTCCGGGACGTCAAATAAAACACAAGGAACAATAACCAACGCTTCAAAATGATCAAGTCACATTTTCTGGTATTTTATGCCAATTAAATTGGAATTCCGCCAGTCGTGCCTGTATTATCACCTGCCATGGTCTAGGCCGGATGCCTTGGTACGGTGCCGGTACCGGATCGCATGATATTTGTCCGGGATATAAAATATGACCCAAGGAACCATAGCCAACGCTTCGAAATGATCAAGTTACATTTTTTGGCATTTTATGGCAATTAAATTGGAATTCCGACAGTCGTGCTAGTATTATCACCTGCCATGGTCCAGGCCGGACGCCTTTGTACGAAGCCGGTACCGGGTCGGATGATATTTGTCCGATATATGAAATATTACCCAAGGAACCATAACAAACGCTTCGAAATAATCAAGTTACAATTTTTGGCATTTTATGGCAATTAAACTGGAATTCCGCCAGTCGTGCCTTTATTATAGCCTGGCATGGTCTAGGTCGGACGCCTTGGTACAGAGCCGGTACCGGATAGCATGGTATTTGTCCGGAACATCAAATACGACCCAAGTAACCATAACCAACGCTTCGAAATTATCAAGTTACAATTTTTGGCATTTTATGGCAATTAAGCTGGAATTCCGCCAGTCGTGCCTTTATTATAGCCTGGCATGGTCTAGGTCGGACGCCTTGGTACAGAGCCGGTACCGGATAGCATGGTATTTGTCCGGAACATCAAATACGACCCAAGTAACCATAACCAACGCTTCGAAATGATCAAGTTACATTTATTTGGCATTTTATGGCGATTAAACTAGAATTTCATCAATCGTGCCTGTATAACCGCCTGCCATGGTCCAGGCCGGACGCCTTGGTACGGAGCCAGTACCGGGTCGAATGATATTTGACCGGGACATCAAATATGACCCAAGAAACCATAACCAACGTTTCGAAATGATCAAGTTACATTTTTTGGCATTCTATGGCAATTAAACTTGAATTCCGCCAGTCGTGCCTGTATTATAGCCTGCCATGGTCTAGGCCAGACGCCTTCGTACGGAGCCGGTACCGGATAGCATGGTATTTGTCCGTGACATCAAATACGACCCAAGTAACCATAACCAACGCTTCGAAATGATCAAGTTAAATTTTTTGGAATTTTATGGCAATTAAACTATAATTTCATCACTCGTGCCTGTATTATCGCCTGCCATGGTCAAGGCCGGACGCCTTGGTACGGAGCCGGTACCGGATAGCATGGTATTTGTCCGTGACATCAAATACGACCCAAGTAACCATAACCAACGCTTCGAAATGATAAAGTTATATTTTTTGGCATTTTATGGCAATTAAACTGGAATTCCGCCAGTCGTGCCTGTATTATAGGCTGCCACAGTCTAGGCCGGACGCCTTGATATGTAGCCGACACCGGATCGCATGATATTTTTTCGGGACAACAAATACAACCCAAGGAACCATAACCAACGCTTCGAAATGATCAAGTCACATTTTTTGGCATTTTATGGCAATTAAACTGGAATTCCGTCAATCGTGCCCGTATTATCGCATGCCATGGTCCAGGCCGGAGGCCTCGGTACGGAGCCGGTACCGAATCGCATGATATTTCTCCGGGAAATCAAATACGACCCAAAGAACCATAACCAACGCTTCGAAATGATCAAGTTACATTATTTGGAATTTTATGGCAATTAAACTGGAATTCTGCGAGTCGTGTATGTATTATCGCCTGCCATTGTCCAGTTCGGACGCCTTGGTATAGAGCCAGTACCGGATCGCATGAT
Organism: Nicotiana paniculata; assembly: GCA_005239505.1. Classification (NCBI taxonomy): domain Eukaryota; kingdom Viridiplantae; phylum Streptophyta; class Magnoliopsida; order Solanales; family Solanaceae; genus Nicotiana; species Nicotiana paniculata. Next base: position 5,206 of record ML361496.1, read on the forward strand.
ATTTTTCCGGGACTTCAAATACGACCCAAAGAACCATAACTAACACATCTAAATGATCAAGTTACATTATTTGGCATTTTATGGCAATTAAACTTGAATTCCGCCAATCGTGCCTGTATTATCGCCTGCCATGGTCCAGGCTGGACGCCTTGGTACGTAGCCGGTACCGAATCGCATGATATTTCTCCGGGACATCAAATATGACCCAAGGAACCATAACCAACGCTTCGAAATGATCAAGTTAAATTTTTTGGCATTTTATGGCAATTAAATTCGAATTCAGCCAGTCGTGCCTGTATTATCGCGTGCCATGGTCCAGGCCGGACGCCATGGTACAGAGCCTGTATCAGATCGCATGGTATTTGTCCGGGACATCAAATATGACCCAACGAACCATGACCAACGCTACAAAATGATCAAGTTACATTTTTGGCATTTTATGGCAATTAAACTGGAATTCAGCCAGTCGTGCCTATATTATCGCCGTCCACGGTTCAGGTCGGACGCCTTGGTACGGATCCGGTACCGGATCACATGATATTTGTTCGGGACATCAAATACAACCCAAGAAACCGTAACCAACTTTTCGAAAGGATCAAGTTACATTTTTTGGAATTTTATGGCAATTAAACTGGAATTCCGCCAGTCGTGCCTGTATTATCGCCTGCCATGGTCCAGACCGGACGCCTTGGTAAGGAGCTGGTATCAGATCACTTGATATTTCTCTGGGACATCAAATACGACCCAAGGAACCCTAACCAACGCTTTGAAATAATTAAATTACATTTTTTGGCATTTTATGGCATTTAAACTGGAATTCCGTAAGTCGTGCATATATTATCGCCTGCCATAGTCCAGGCCGGACGCCTTGGTACGGAGCCGATACCGGATCACATGATATTTCTCCGTAACGTCAAATATGACCCAAGGAACCGTAACAAATGCTTCGAAATGATCAAGTTATATGTTTTGGCATTTTATGGCAATTAAACTGGAATTCTGCCAGTCGTGCCTCTATTATAGCCTGCCATGGTCTAGGCCGGACGCCTTGGTAGGGAGCCGGTGCCGGATCGCATGATATTTGTCCGGGACATCAAATACGACCCAAGGAACCATAACCAACGCTTCGAAATGATCAAGTTACATTTTTGGCATTTTATGGCAGTTAAATTCGAATTCTGCCAGTCGTGCCTGTATTATCGCCTGCCATGGTCTAGGTCGGACTCCTTGGTACGGAGCCTGTATCGGATCACATGATATTTGTCCGGGACATCAAATATGACCAAAGGAACCATGACCAATGCTACGAAATGATCAAGTTACATTTTTTCGCATTTTATGGAAATTAAACTGGAATTCAGCCAGTCGTGTCTATATTATCGCAATCCACGGTCCAGGTCGGACGCCTTGGTATGGAACCGGTACCGGACCACATGATGTTTGTTCAGGACATCAAATACAACCCAAGAAACCATAACCATCTTTTCGAAAGGATCAAGTTACATTTTTTGGCATTTTATGGCAATTAAACTGGAATTCCGCCAGTCGTGCCTGTATTATCGCCTGCCATGGTCCAGTCTGGACGCGTTGGTAAGGGGACGGTACCGAATCACTTGATATTTCTCTAGGACATGAAATATGACCCAAGGAACCATAACCAATGCTTCGAAATGATTAAATTACATTTTTTTGGCATTTTATGGCATTTAAACTGGAATTCCATCAGTCGTGCATATATTATCGCCTGCCATAGTCCAGGCCGGACGCCTTGGTACGGAGCCGATACTGGGTCGCATGATATTTGCCCGGGACATCAAATACGACCCAAGGAACCATAACCAACTCTTCAAAATGATCAAGTTATATTTTTTGGCATTTTATGGCAATTATACTTGAATTCCGCCATTCATGCCTGTATTATCGCCCGCCATGGTCCAGGTCGGACTCCTTGGTACGGAGCCGGTACCAAATCTCATGATATTTACCAAGACATCAAATTCGAACCAAGGAACCATAACCAACGCTTCAAAATGATCAAGTTACATTTTTTGGCATTTAATGGCAATTAAACTGGAATTCCGCCAGTCGTGCCTGTATTATCGCCTACCATGGTCCAGGCCGGACGCCTTGGTACGGAGCCGGTACCGGATCACATGATATTTTTCCGGGACATCAAATACGACCCAAGGAACAATAACCAACGCTTTGAAATAATCAAGTTACATTATTTGTCATTTTATGGCAATTAAACTGGAATTCCGCCAGTCGTGCATGTATTATCATCTGCCATGGTCCAGTCCGGACGCCTTGGTACGGAGCCAATACCGGATCGCATGATATTTGTTCGGGATATCAAATATGACCCAAGGAACCATAACCAATGCTACGAAATGATTAAGTTACATTTTTTGGCATTTTATGGCAATTAAAATGGGAATTCAGCTAGTCGTGCCTGTATTATCGCCATCCATGGTCCAGGACGAACGCCTTGGTATGGATCTAGTACCAGATTGCATGATATTTTTCCGGGACATCAAATACAACCCAATAAACCATAACCAACTCTTCCAAAAGGATCTATTTACATTTTTTGGCATTTTATGGCAATTAAACTAGAATTCCGCCAAGTCGTGCCTGCATTATCGCCATCTATGGTCCAGGCCAGACGCCTTGGTACGTAGACGGTACCGAATGGTATGATATTTGTCCAGGAAATCAAATACAACCCAAGTTACATTTATTGGAATTTTATGGCAATTAAACTAGAATTCCGCCAAGTCGTGCCTGCATTATCGCCATCTATGGTCCAGGCCAGACGCCTTGGTACGTAGACGGTACCGAATGGTATGATATTTGTCCAGGAAATCAAATACAACCCAAGTTACATTTATTGGAATTTTATGGCAATTAAACTGGAATTCCGCTAGCCATGTATGTATTATTGCCTGCCATAGTCCAGGCCTGACGCCTTGGTACGGAGCCGGTACCAAATCACATGATATTTCTCCGGGACATCAAATACGACCCAAGGAACCATAACATACACTTCAAAATGATCAAGTTACATATTTTTGGCATTTTATGGCAATTAAACTGGAATTCCGCCAATCGTGCCTGTATTATCGCCTGCCACGGTCCAGGCCGGACGCCTTGGTATGGATCCGGTACCGGATCGCATGATCTTTCTCCAGGATATCAAATACGAACCACGGAACCATAACCAACGCTCTGAAATGATCAAGTTACATATTTTTGGCATTTTATGGAAATTAAACTAGAATCCCGATAGTCGAGCCTTTTATTATCGCGTGCCATGGTACAGGCCGGACGCCTTGGTACGGAGCCGGTACCGGGTCGCAGGATATTGTCCGGGATATGAACTATGACACCAGGAACCATAACCAACGCTTGGAAATGATCAAGTTACATTTTTTGGCATTTTACGGCAATTATAGTGGAATTCTGCCAGTCGTGCTTGTATTATCGCCTGCTATGGTCCAGGCCGGACGCCTTGGTACGGATCCGGTACCGGGTCGTATGATATTTGTCTGGGACATTAAATATTACCCAAGGAACCATAACATACACTTCAAAATGATCACGTTACATTTTTTGGCATTTTATGGCAATTAAACTGGAATTCCGCCAGTCGTGCCCGTATTAGCGCCTGCCATGGTCCAGGCCGAATGCCTTGGTTCGGAGCCGGTACCGGATCACATAATATTTGTCGTGGACTTCAAATAAGACCCAAGGAACCAGAACCAACGCTTCGAAATGATCAAGTTATATTTTTGGCATTTTATGGAAATTAAACTAGAATTCCGTCAGTCGTGCCTCTATTATCGCTTGCCATGGTCCAGCCCGGACGCCTTGGTACAGAGCTGGTACCGGATCGCATGATATTTTTCCAGGACATCAAATACGACCCACGGAACCATAACTAACACTTTGAAATGATCGAGTTACATATTTTTGGCATTTAATGGTAATTAAACTGGAATTCCGATAGTCGTGCATGTATTATCGTCTGCCATGGTACAGGCCGGACGCCTTGGTATGGATCGGTACCGGGTCACATGATATTTTCCGGGATACGAAATATGACCCAAGGAACCACAACCAACGCTTCGGAATGATCAAGTTACATTTTTTGGCATTTTATGGCAATTAAACTGGAATTCCGCTAGTCGTGCTTGTATTAGCACCTTCCATGGTCCAGGTCGGACGCCTTGGTATGGAGACGGTACCGGATTGCATGATATTTGTCGTGGACATCAAATACGACCCAAGGAACCATAACCAATGCTTCGAAATGATCAAGTTACATTTTTTTGCAATTTTTGGCAATTAAACTGGAATTCCGTCAGTCGTGCCTCTGTTATCACCTGCCATGGTCCAGGCAGGATGCCTTGGTACAGAGCCGGTACCGAATCACATGATATTTCTCCAGGACATCAAATACTACCCACAGAACCATAACCAATGCTCTAAAATGATCAAGTTACATTTTTTTGGCATTTTATGGCAATTAACTTGGAATTCCGACAGTCGTGCCTGTATTATCGCCTGCCATGGTCTAGGCCGGACGCCTTGATACGGAGCCAGTACCAGGTCGCACGACCTTGTCCGCGATATGAAATATGACCCAAGGAACCATAACCAACGCTTCGAAATGATTAATTTACATTTTTTGGCATTTTATAGCAATTATACTGGAATTCCGCCAGTCGTGCATGTATTATCACCTGCCATGGTGCAGTCCGGACGCCTTGGTACAGAGCCAGTACTGGATCGCATGATATTCGTCCGGGACATCAAATATGACCCAAAGAACCATAACCAACGCTTCTAAATGATCAAGTTACATTTTTTGTGAATTTTATAGCAATTAAACTTGAATTTAGCCAATCGTGCAGGTATTATCACCTGCCATGGTCCAGGCCGGACGCCTTACTACGGAGCCGCTACTGGATCGCATGATATTTCTCAGGGAAATCAGATACGACCCAGGGAACCATAACCAATACTACAAAATGATCAAGTTACATTTTTGGCATTTTATGGCAATTAAATTTAAATTCCGCAAGTCGTGTCTGTATTACCGCCTTCCATGGTCCAGGCTGGCCGCCTCGGTACGGAGCCTGTACTGGATCGCATGATATTTGTTCGGGACATCAAATATGACCCAAGGAACCATAACCAACGCTACGAAATGATCAAGTTACATTTTTTGGCATTTTATGGCAATTAAACTGGAATTCAGCCAGTTGTGCTTGTATTATCGCCATCCATGGTCCATGCCGGATGCCTTGGTACGGATTTGGTACCGGATCGCATGATATTTGTCCGGGACATCAAATACAACCCAAGAAACCATAACCAACTCTTAGAAAGGATTTTTTGGCATTTTATGGAAATTAAACTAGAATTCCGCCAAGTCCTGCCTGAATTATCGCCTTCCATGATCCAGACCGGACGCCTTGGTACATAGCCGGTACCGATTCGCATGATATTTGTATGGGACATCACATACAATCTAAGGATTCATAACCAACGCTTTGAAATGATGAAGTTAAATTTTTTGGAATTTTATTGCAATTAAACTGGAATTCCGCCAGCTGTGCCTGTATTATCTCCTGCCATAAGCCAGGCCGGACGCCTTGGTACGGAGCCGGTACCGGATCACATGATATTTCTCCGGGACATCAAATACGACCCAAGGAACCATAACCAACGCTTCGAAATGATCAAGTTAATTTTTTTGGCATTTTATGGCAATTAAACTGGAATTCCGCCAGTCGTGCCTGTAATATCGCCTGCCATGGTCCAAGCCAGACGCCTTAGTATGAAGCTGGTACCGGATCGCATGATATTTCTCCGAGACATCAAATACGACCCAAGGAACCATAACAAACGCTTCGAAAAGATCAAGTTACATTTTTCTGCATTTTATGGCAATTAAAATGGAATTCCGTCAGTCGTGCCTCTATTATCGCCTGCCATGGTCCAGGCCGGACGCCTTGGTACAGAGCCGGTACCGGATCGTGTGATATTTTTCTGGAACATCAAATACAACACAAGGAACCATAACCAACGCTTCGAAATGATCAAGTTATATTTTTTAGCATTTTATGGCATTAAACTGGAATTCCGCTAGTCGTGCATGTATTATCAATTGCCGTGGTCCAGGCCGGACGCCTTGGTACGAAGCCGGTACTGGATCACATGATATTTGACCGGGACATCAAATACGACCCAAGGAACCATAACCAACACTTCGAAATGATCAAGTTGCATTTTTAAGCATATTATGGCAATTAAACTGGAATTCCGCCAGTCGTGCCTGTATTATCGCCATCCATGGTCCAGGCCGGGCGCCTTGGTACAGTGCCGGTATCAGATAGCATGATACTTGTCCGGCAGATCAAATACGACCCAAGTAACCATAACCAACTCTTCGAAATGATCAAGTTACATTTGTTTGGCATTTTATGGCAATTAAACTGGAATTTCGCTAGTCCTGCCTGTAATATCGCCTGCCATGGTCCAGGCCGGACGCCTTGGTTCAGAGCTGGTACTGGATCGCATGATATTTGTCCGGGACATCAAATACCTACCAAGGAACCATAACCAACGCTTCGAAATGATCAAGTTACATTTTTTGGTATTTTATGGCAATTAAATTGGAATTCTGCCAGTCGTGCCTGTATTATCGCCTGCCATGGTCATGGCCGGACACCTTGGTATGGAGACGATACCGGATCATATGATATTTGTCTGGGACATCAAATACAACACAAGGAACCATAACCAACTCTTCGAAATTATCAAGTTACATTTTTTGGCATTTTATGGAAATTAAGCTGCAATTCTGCCAGTCGTGCGTGTATTTATCACCTCCCATGGTCCAGACCGGATGCCTTGGTATGAGCCGGTACTGGATCGCATGATATTTGATCAGGACATTAAATATGACCCAAGGAACCATAACCAATGCTTTGAAATGATGAAGTTACATTTGTTGGCATTTTATGGCAATTAAACTGGAATTCTGCCAGTCGTGCCTGTATTATCGCATGCCATGGTCCAGGCCGGACGCCTTGGTACGGAGCCGGTACCGGATAACATGATATTTGTCCGGTACATCAAATACGACCCAAGTAACCATAACCACCGCTTCGCAATGAACAAGTTACATTTTTTGGCATTTTATGGCAATTAAACTGGAATTCCGCAAGTCGTGCCTGTATTATCGCCTGCCATGGTCCAGGCCGGACACCTTGGTACGGAGCCGGTACCGGATTGCATGATATTTCTCCGGGACATCAAATACGACCCAAGGAGCCATAACCAACGCTTGCAAATGATCAAGTTACATTTTTTGGCATTTTATGGCAATTAAATTGGAATTTTGCGAGTCGTGCTCTATTATCGCCTACGATGGTCCAGGCCGGATGCCTTGGTATGGAGCCGATTTCGAATCACGTGATATTTCTTCGGGACATCAAATACAACACAAGTAACCATAACCAATGCTTCGAAATGATCAAGTTACATTTTTTTTCATTTTATGGCAACTAAACTGGAATTCCGCCAGTCGTGCCTATATTATCGCCTGCCATGGTCCAGGCCGGACACCTTGGTACGGAGCCGGTACCGGACCGCATGTTATTTGTCCGGGACATCAAATACAACCCAAGAAACCATAACCAACTCTTCGAAATGATCAAGTTACAATTTTTGGAATTTTATGGCAATTAAACTGGAATTCCGCCAAGTCGTGCTTGTATTGTCGCCTGCCATGGTCCAGGCTGGACGCCTTGGTACGTAGCCGGTACTGAATTGCATGATATTTGTCCGTGACATCAAATACGCCCCGAGGAACCATAACCAATGCTTCGAAATAATCAAGTTACATTTTTTGGAATTTTATGGCAATTAAACTGGAATTTCGCCAGTCGTGCCTGTATAATCGCCTGCCATAGTCCATGCCGGACGCCTTGGTACGCAGCCGGTATTGGATAGCATGATATTTCTCCGGGACATAAAATACGACACAAGGAACCATAACCAACGCTTCGAAATGATCAAGTTACATTTTTTTACATTTTATTGTTATTAAACTTGAGTTCCGCCACTCGTCCCTGTATTGTCGCCTGCCATAGTCCAGACTGGATGCCTTGGTACAGAGCCGGTACTGGATAGCATGATATTTGTCTGGGACATCAAATACGACCCAAGGAACCATAACCAATGCTTAGAACTGTTAAAGTTAAATCTTTGGGCATTTTATGGCTATTAAACTAGAATTTTGCTAGTCATGCCTGCATTATCGCCATCCATGGTCCAGGCCGGACGCCTTGGTATGGAGCCGATACTGGATCGCTTGATGCTTTTCTGGGACATTAAATAAAACCTAAGGAACCATAACGAACTCTTCGAAATGGTCAATTTACATTTTTTGTCTTTTTATGGCAATTAAACTGGAATTCCGTCAGTCGTGCCTGTATTATCGCCTGCCATGGTCCAGGCCAGACGCCGTGGTACATAGTCGGTACCGAATCGCATGATATTTTTTCGGGAAATAAATTATGACCCAAGGAACCATAACCAACGCTTCGAAATGATCAAGTTACATATTTTGGCATTTTTTGGCAATTAAACTTGAATTCCGCCAGTCATGCCTGTATTATCGCCTGCCATGGTCCAGGTCGGACTCCTTGGTACGGAGCTTGTACAAAATCTCATGATCTTTGTCCGAGAAATCAAATACGACACAAGGAACCATAACCAATGCCTCGAAGTGATCAATTTACATTTTTTGGCATTTTACGACAATTAAATTGGAAACTCCGTCCAAGGCTAAATACGGGCGAGAGACCGATAGCGAACAAGTAACGCGAGGGAAAGATGAAAAGGACTTTGAAAAGAGAGTCAAAGAGTGCTTGAAATATTCGGGAGGGAAGCGGATAGGGGCCGGTCTGCCGATCGACTCGGGGTGTGGACCAGTGTGGATTGTGGCATGATATTTCTCCGGGACATCAAATACGACACAAGGAACCATAAACAACGCTTCGAAATGATCAAGTTACATTTTTTTTTGCATTTTATGGCAATTAAACGGGAATTCCGCCACTCGAAACTGTACTATCGCCTGCCATGGTACAGGCCGGACGCCTTGGTAAGGAGCCGGTACCGGGTCACGTGATATTTTTTGGGATATGAAATATGACCCAAGGAACCATAACCAACGCTTCGAAATGATCAAGTTACATTTTTTGGCATTTTATGGCAATTAAACTGGAATTCTGCCACTCGTGCTTGTATTAGCGCTTGCCATGGTCCAAGCCGGACGCCTTGGTACGGAGACGGTACCGGATCGCATGATATTTGCCGTGGACATCAAATACAATCCAAGGAACCATAACCAACGCTTTGAAATGATAAAGTTACATATTTTGGCATTTTATGGCAATTAAACTGGAATTCCGTCAGTCGTGCCTCTGTTATCACCTGCCATGGTCCAGGAAGGATGCCTTGGTACAGAGAAGGTACCGGATCACATGATATTTCTCCAGGACATCAAATACGACCCACGGAACAATAACCAACGCTCTGAAATGATCAAGTTACATTGTTTTTGGCATGTTATGGCAATTAAACTGGAATTCCGACAGTCGTGCCAGTATTATCGCCTGCCATGGTCCAGGCCAGACGCCTTGGTACGGAGCCAGTACCGGGTCGCATAACATTGTCCGTGAAATGAAATATGACACAAGGAACCATAACCAACGCTTCGAAATGATCAAGTTACATTCTTTGGCATTTTTTGGCAATTAAACTTGAAATCCGCTAGTCATGCCTGTATTATCGCATTCCATGGTCCAGGTCAGATCCTTGGTACGGAGCCGGTACCAAATATACTGTTATTTATCCGAGACATCATATATGAAACAAGGAACAATAACCAATGCTTCGAAATTATTAGATTACATTTTTTTGGCATTTTATGGCAATTAAACTGGAATTCTGCCAGTCGTGCATGTATTATCGCCTGCCATGGTCCAGTCCAGACGCCTACGTACGGAGCCGGTACAGGATCGCATATTTGTCCGTGACATAAAATACGACCCAAAGAACCATAACCAACGCCTTTAAATGATCAAGTTACATTTTTTGGCATTTTATAGCAATTAAACTTGAATTCAGCCAATCGTGCCTGTATTATCACCTTCCATGGTCCAGGCCGGACTCCTTGCTACGGAGCCGGTACCGGATCGCATAATATTTCTCAGGGACATCAAATACGACCCAAGGAACCATAACCAACACTTCGAAATAATCAAGTTACATTTTTGGCATTTTATGGCAATTATATTGGAATTCCGCTAGTCGTGCCTGTATTACCACCCGCCATGGTCTAGGCCGGACGCCTCGGTACGGAGCCTGTACCGGATCACATGATATTTGTCCGGGACATGAAATATGACCCAAGTAACCATAACCAACACTACGAAATGATCAAGTTACATTTTTTTGGCATTTTATGGCAATTAAACTGGAATTCAGCCAGTCGTGCCTGTATTATCGCCATCCATGGTCCATGCCGAACGCCTTGGTACGGATCTGGTATCGGATCGCATGATATTTGTCCGGGACATCAAATACAACCCAAGAAACAATAACCAACTCTTCGCAATGATTTTTTGGCATTTTATGGCAATTAAACTAGAATTCTTCCAAGTCGTGCCTGCATTATCGCCTTCCATGATCCAGGCCGGATGCCTTAGTACGTAGCCGGTACCGAATCGCATGATATTTTTCCGGGACATCAAATACAACCCAAGGATTCATAACCAATTCTTTGAAATGATCAAGTTACATTTTTTGGAATTTTATTGCAATTAAACTGGAATTCCGCTATCCGTGCCTCTATTATCGCCTGCCATAGTCCAGGCCGGACGCCTTGGTACGAAGCCGGTACCGGATCACATGATATTTCTCTGGGACATCAACAACGACCCAAGGAACCATAACAATGCTTCGAAATGATCAAGCTACATCTTTTGGTATTTTATGGCAATTAAACTGGAATTCCTCCATTTGTGCCTGTATTATCGCCTGCCATGGTCCAAGTCGGACGCCTTGGTACGAAGCCGGTAACGGGTCGAATGATATTTTTCTGGGACATTAAATATGACCCAAGGAACCATAAGCAATGCTTCGAAATGAGTACATTTTTTGGCATTTTATGGCAATTAAACTGGCATTGCGCCAGTTGTGCCTGTATTATCGCCTGCCATGGTCCAGGCCGGACGCCTTGGTACGGAGCCGGTACCGCATCGCATGATATTTTTCCGGGACATAAAATACGACCCAAGAAACCGTAACAAACGCTTTGAAATTATGAAGATACATTTTTTGGCATTTTATGGCAATTAAACTGGAATTCCGCAAGTCGTGTTTGTATTATTTCCAGCCATGGTCCACGCCAGACGCCGTGGTACGTAGTCGGTACTGAATTTCATGATATTGTCCTGCACATCAAATACGAACCAAGGAACCTAACAAATGCTTTGAAATGATCAAGTTACATTTTTGGCATTTTATGGCAATTAAACTGGAATTCCGCCTATCGTGCCTCTATTATCGCCTACCATGGTCCAGGCCGGACGCCTTGGTACAAAGCCGGTACCCGATTGCATGATATTTCTCTAAGATATCAAATAAGACTCACGGAACCATAACCAATCGCTTCGAAATGATCAAACTATATTTTTTGGCGTTTTATGGCAATTAAACTGGAATTTCGCCAGTCGTGCATGTGTTATCGCCTGCCATGGTCCAGGCCGGACGCCTTGGTACGGAGCCGGTACCGCATCTCATGATATTTATCCAGGACATCAAATACGACCAAAGGAACCATAACCAACGCTTTGAAATGATCAAGTTAGTGTTTTTGGCATTTTATGGCAATTAAATTGGAATTCCGTCAGTCGTGTATGTATTATCGCCTGCCATTGTCCAGGCCGGACGCCTTGGTATGGAGCAGGTACTGGATCGCATGATATTTGTCCGGGATATAAAATATGACCCAAGTAACCATAACCAACGCTTCGAAATGATCTAGTTAGATTTTTTTGCATTTTATGGCAATTAAACTGAAATTCCGCCAGTCATGCCTGTATTATCGCCTTCCATGGTCCAGGCCGAACACCTTAGTACGAAGCCGGTATCGGGTCACATGATATTTGTCTGGGACATTAAATATGACCCAAGGAACCATAACCAACGCTTCGAAATGATCAAGTTACATGTTTTGGCATTTTATGGCATTTAAACTGTAATTCCGCCAGTCGTGCATGTATCATCGCCATCCATGGCCCAGGCCGGACGCCTTGGTATGGAACCGGTACCGAATCGCATGATATTTTTTTGGGAAATCAAATACAACCCAAGGAACCATAACCAACCCTTCAATATGATCAAGTTACATTTTTTGGCATTTTTTGGCATTTTCTGGCAATTAAACTTGAATTCCGCCAAGTCATGCCTATATTATCGCCTGCCATGGTCCAGGCCGAACGCAATGGTACGTAGCCGGTACCGAATCACATGATATTTTTCCGGGACGTTAAATATGACCCAAGTAACCATAACCAAAACTTCAAAATGATCAAGTTATATTTTTTGGCATTTATTGCAATTAAACTGGAATTCCGCTAAGTCGTGCCTGTATTATCGCCTGCCATGGTCCAGGCCGGAAGTCGTGGTACGTAGCTGGTACCGAATCGCATGATATTTGTCCAGGAAATTAATATGACCCAAGGAACCCTAACCAAAACTTCGAAATGATCAAATTACACTTGTTGGCATTTTATGGCAATTAAACTGGAATTCAGCCAGTAGTGCCTGTATTATCGCCATCTATGGTCCAGGCCGGGAGCCTTGGTATGAATCCGATACTGGATCGCGTGATAATTGTCCGGGACATCAAATACAACACAAGAAACCATAACCAACTCTTCTAATGGATAAAGTTACATTTTTTAGCAGTTTATGGCAATTAAACTAGAATTCCGCCAAGTCGTGTCTGCATTGACGCCTTCCATGGTCCAGGCCGGACGACTTGGTATGTAGCCGGTACCGAATCGCATGATATATTTCCGGGACATCAAATACAACCCAAGGATTCATAACCAATGCTTTGAAATGATCAAGTTACATTTTTTGACATTTTATGGCAATTAAACTGGAATTGCGCCAGTCATGCCTATATTATCGCCTGCCGTGGTCCAGGTCGGACGCCTTGGTACGAAGCCGGTACCAAATCTCATGATATTTGTTCGGGACATTAAATACGACCCAAGGAACCATAAACAGTGCTTCGAAATGAACAAGTTATATTTTTTAGCATTTTATGGCAATTAAACTGGAATTCCGTCTGTCGTGCCTCTATTATTGCCTGCCATGGTCCAGGACGGACGCCTTGGTACAGAGCTGGTACCGGATCATATGATATTTGTCCGGGACATTAAATATGACCCAAGAAACCATAAAATACGCTTCGAAATGATCAAGTTACATTTTTTGGCATTTTATGGCAATTAAACAAGAATTCCGCCAGTCATGCCTGTATTAGCGCCTGCCATGGTCCAGGTCGGACGCCTTGGTATGAAGCCGGTACCGGATCGCATGATACTTGACTGGGATATCAAATACGACCCAAGGAACCATAACCAATGCTTCGAAATGATCAAGTTACGTTTTTTGGCATTTTATGGCAATTAAACTGGAATTCTGCCAGTCGTGCCTGTATTAGCGCCTGCCATGGTCCAGGCCGGACGCCTTGGTCCGGAGCCGGTACCGGATAGCATGATACTTGTCCGAGAAATCAAATACGACCCAAGTACCCATAACCAACGCTTCGAAATGATCAAGTTATATTTATTTGGCATTTTATGGCAATTAAACTGGAATTCCGTCAATCGTGCCTCTATTATCGCCTGCCATGGTCCAGGCCGGATGCTTGGTACAGAGCCGGTACCGGATCATATGATATTTATCCAGGACATCAAATACGACCCATGGAACCATAACCAACAATCTTAAATGATCAATTTACATATATTTTGGCATTTTATGGCAATTAAACTGGAATTCCGTCAATCGTGCCTCTATTATCGCCTGCCATGGTCCAGGCCGGATGCTTGGTACAGAGCCGGTACCGGATCATATGATATTTATCCAGGACATCAAATACGACCCATGGAACCATAACCAACAATCTTAAATGATCAATTTACATATATTTTGGCATTTTATGGCAATTAAACTGGAATTCTGACAGTCGTGCCTGTATTATCGCCTGCCATGGTCTAGGTCGAACGCCTTGGTATGGAGTCGGTATCGGATAGCATGATATTTGTCCGGGACATCAAATACGACCAAAGGAACCATAAACAACGCTTCGAAATTATCAAGTTACATTTCTGGCATTTTATGGCAATTATACTAGAATTCCGCCAGTCGTCCCTGTATTATCGCCTGCCATGGTCCAGGCAAGAGGCCTAAGTATGGAGCCGGTACCGAATCGCGTGGTATTTTTCTGGGACATTAAATACGACCCAAGAAACCATAACCAATGCTTCAAAATAATCATGTTACATTTTTTGTCATTTTATGGCAATTAAACTGGAATTTCGCCAGTCGTGCCTGTATTATCGCCTGCCATGGTCTAGGCCGAACGCCTTGGTATGGAGTCGGTATCGGATAGCATGATATTTGTCCGGGGCATAAAATACGACCCAAGAAAACCTAACCAATACTTCAAAATGATCAAGTTACATTTTTTGGCACTTTATGGCAATTAAATTGGAATTCCGCTAGTCGAGCCTGTAATATCTCCTCCCATGGTCCAGGCCGGACGCCTTGGTACAGAGCTGGTACCGGATCGTATGATATTTTTCCGGGACATTAAATATGACCCAAGGAACCATAACATACGCTTCGAAATGATCAAGTTACATTTTTTGCCATTTTATGGCAATTAAACTGGAATTCCGCCAGTCGTGCTTGTATTAGCGCCTGCCATGGTCTAGGCCGGTCGCCTTAGTACGGAGCCAATACCGGATCGCATGATATTTGTCCTGGACATCAAAATATGACCCCAAGGAACCATAACCAACAATTTGAAATGATCAAGTTATATTTTTTGGCATTTTATGGCAATTAAACTGGAATTCCGCAAGTCGTGTCTGTATTATCGCCTGCCATGGTCCAGGCCGGACGCCTTGGTACAAAGCCGGTACTGGATCACATGATATTTCTCCAGGATCATAAATACGACCCATGGAACTATAACCAATGCTTTGAAATGATCAAGTTACATATTTTTGGCATTTTATGGCAACTAAATTGGAATTCTGACAGTCGTGCCTGTAGTATCGCCTGCCATGGTCCAGGCCGGAGGCCTTTGTACGGAGCCGGTACCAGATCACATGATATTTGACCGGGACATCAAATACGACGTAAGGAACCAAAACAACGCTTTGAAACGATCAATTTACATTTTTTGGCATTTTATGGCAATTATACTGGAATTCCACCAGTCGTGCCTGTACTTTCGCCTGCCATGGTCCAGGCCGGACGCCTTGGTACGGAGCCGGTATCGGATAGCATAATATTTGTCCGGGACATAAAATACGACCCAAGTAACCATAACCAACGCTTCGAAATGTTCAAGTTATATTCTTTTGGCATTTTATGGCAATTAAACTGGAATTCCGTCGGTCGTGCCTCTATTATTGCCTGCCATGGTCCAGGCCGGACGCCTTGGTACAGAGCTGGTATCGGATCGTATGATATTTGTCCGGGACATTAAATATGACCCAAGGAACNTGCCTTGGTACGGAGCCGATACCAGATCGCATGATATTGTCCTGGACATCAAAATTTGACCCAAGGAACCATAACCAACAATTCTAAATGATCAAGTTTTATTTTTTGGCATTTTATGGCAATTAAATTGGAATTCCGCCAGTCGTGCCTGTATTATCGCCTGCCATGGTCTAGGCCGGACGCCTTGGTACAGAGCCGGTACTGGATCGCATGATATTACTCCAGGATCACAAATACGACCCATGGAACTATAACCAACACTTTGAAATGATCAAGTTACATATTTTTGGCATTTTATGGCAATTAAATTTGAATTCTGACAGTCGTGCTTGTAGTATCGCCTGCCATGGTCCAGGCCGGAGGCCTTGGTGCAGAGCCGGTACCAGATCTCATGATATTTGACCGGGACATCAAATACGACCAAAGGAACCAAAACAACGCTGCGAAAAGTTCAATTTACATTTTTTGGCATTTTATCGCAATTATACTGGAATTTCGCCAGTCGTACCTTTATTATCGCATGCCATGGTCCAGGCCGGACGCCTTGGTATGGAACCGGTATCTGATCGCATGATATTTGTACGGGAAATCAAACACGACCAAAGGAACCATAAAAACCGCTCGAAATGATCAAGTTACATTTTTTGGCATTTTATGGCAATTAAACTGGAATTCCGCCAATCATGCCTGTATTATCGCCTGCCATGGTCCAGGTCGGACGCCTTGGTATGGATCCGGTATTGGATAGTATGATATTTTTTCGAGACATCAAATATGAACCAAGGAACCATAACCAACGCTTCGAAATGATCAAGTTCGTGTTTTGGCATTTTATGGCAATTAAATTGGAATTTCGCCAGTCGTGCCTGTATTATCGCCTGCCATGGTCCAGGCCGGATGCCTTGGTACGGAGCCGGTACCGGATCACATGATATTCGTCCTGGACATCAAATACGACCCAAAGAACCATAACCAACGCTTCGAAATGATAAAGTTATATTTTTTGGCATTTAATGGCAATTAAACTGGAATTCTGTCATTCGTGCCTCTATTATCGCCTGCCATGGTCCAGGCCGGACGCCTTGGTACAGAGCCAGTATCGAATCGCATGATATTTCTCCAAGACATCAATACGCCCCACGGAACCATAACCAACGCTCTGAAATGATCAAGTTACATATTTTTGGCATTTTATGGAAATTAAACTGGAATTCCGATAGTCGTGCCTTTTATTATCGCGTGCCATGGTACAGGCCGGATGCCTTGGTTCAGAGACGGTACCGGGTCGCATGATATTGTCCTGGATATGAAATATGACCCAAGGAACCATAACCAATGCTTCGAAATGATCAAGTTACATTTTTTGGTATTTTATGGCAATTATACTAGAATTCTGTCAGTCGTGCCTGTATTATCGCCTGCCATTGTCCAGGCCGGACGCCTTGGTACGGAGCCGGTACCGGGTCGCATGACATTTGTCCGAGAAATTAAATATGACCCAAGGAACCATAACATACGCTTCGAAATGATCAAGTTACAGTTTTTGGCATTTTATGGCAATTAAACTGGAATTCCGCCAGTCGTGGCTGTATTAGCGCCTGCCATGGTCCAGGACGGACGCCTTGGTACAGAGCCGGTACCGGATCGCATGATATTTATCCTGGACATCAAATACGACCCATGGAACCATAACCAACACTTCGAAATGATCAAGTTATATTTTTTGGCATTTTATGGCAATTAAACTGAAATTCCGTCAGTCGTGCCTCTATTATCGCCTGCCATGGTCCAGGACGGACGCCTTGGTACAGAGCTAGTACCGGATCACATGATATTTCTCCAGGACATCAAATACGACCCACAGAACCATAACCAACGCTCTGAAATGATCAAGTTACATATTATTGGCATTTTATGGCAATTAAACTGGAATTCCGACAGTCGTGCCTGTATTATCGCCTTCCATGGTACAGGCCAGACGCCTTGGTACGGAGCCGGTACTGGGTCACATGATATTTTCTGGGATATGAAATATTACCCAAGGAACCATAACCAATTTTTCAAAATGATCAAGTTACATTTTTTAGCATTTTATGGGATCTAAACTGAAATTCCGCCACTCGTGCTTGTATTAGCGCCTGCCATGGTCCAGGCCGGACGCCTTGGTACAGAGACGGTAGCGGATCGCATGATATTTGTCGTGGACATCAAATACAATCCAAGGAACCATAACCAATGCTTCGAAATGATCAAGTTACATTTTTTGGCCTTTTATGGCAATTAAACTGGAATTCCGTTAGTCGTGCCTCTTTTATCACCTGCCATGGTCCAGGCAGGACGCCTTGGTACAGAGTTGGTACCGGATTTCATGATATTTCTCTAGGATATCAAATACGACCCACGGAACCATAACCAACGCTCTGAAATGATCAAATTACATTTTTTTGGCATGTTATGGCAATTAAACTAGAATTCCGACAGTCGTGCCTGTATTGTCGCCTGCCATGGTCCAGGACGGACGCCTTGGTACGGAGCCAGTACCGGGTCGCATGACATTTTTTTTGATATGAAATATGACCCAAGGAACCATAACCAACGCTTCGAAATGATCAAGTTACATTTTTTGGCCTTTTATGGCAATTAAACTGGAATTCTGCCAATCGTGCATGTATTATCGCCTGCCATGGTCTAGTCCGGACGCCTTGGTACGGAGCCTATATTGGATCGCATGATATTTGTGCGGGACATCAAATACAACCCAAAGAACCATAAACAACGCTTCTAAATGATCAAGTTACATTTTTTGGCATTTTATAGCAATTAAACTTGAATTCAGCCAATTGTGCCTGTATTATCGCCTGCCGTAGTCCAGGCTGGACGCCTTGGTACGAAGGCGGTACCGGCTCACATGATATTTCTCCGGGAAATCAGATACGACCCAAGGAACCATAACCAACGCTTCGAAATGATCAAGTTACATTTTTTGGCATTTTATGGCAATTAAACTGGAATTCCGCCAGTCGTGCCTGTAGTATCGCCTGCCATGGTCCAGGTCGGATGCCTTGGTACGGAGCCGGTTCCCGATCGTATGATATTTGTCCGTTCATCAAATACGACCCAAGGAACCATAAACAATGCTTCGAAATGATCAAGTTACATGTTTGGGCATTTTATGGCAATTAAACTGGAATTTTGCGAGTTGTGCCTGTATTATCGCCTGCCAGTGTCCAGGCCGGACGCCTTGGTACGGAGCCGGTACCAGATCCCAAGATATTTGTCCGGAACATCAAATATGACCCAAGGAACCATAACCAAAGCTTCGAAATGATCAACTTACACTTTATGGCAATTAAACTTGAATTCCGCTAGTCGTGCCTGTATTATCGCCATCCATGGTCCAGGCCGGACATCTTGGTATGGAGCCGATACCGGATCGCATGATATTTTTCCGGGACATCAAATACGACGCAAGTAACCATAACCAACTTTTATAAATGACCAGGTTACGTTTTTTGGCATTTTATTGCAGTTAAACTGGAATTCCGCTAGTCGTGCCTGTAATATCGCCTGCCATGGTCCAGGACGGACGCCTTGGTACGGATCTGGAACCGGATCGCATGATATTTCTCCAGGAAATCAAAGACGACCCATGGAACCATAACCAACGCTCTGAAATTGTCAAGTTACATATTTTTCGCATTTTATGGCAATTAAACTGGAATTCCGACAGTCGTGCCTGTATTATCGCCTTCCATCGTACAGGTCGGACGCCTTGGTACAGAGCCGGCACTGGATTGCATGGTATTTCTCCAGGATATCAAATACAACCCACGGAACCATAACCAACGCTCTGAAATGATCAAGTTACATTTTTTTTGAATGTTATGGCAATTAAACTGGAATTCCGACAGTCGTGCATGTATTATCGCCTGCCATGGTCCAGGTCGGACGCCTTGGTATGGATCCAGTACTGGGTCGCATGACATTGTCCGTGATATGAAATATGACCCAAGGAATCATAACCAACGCTTCAAAATGATCAAGTTACATTTTTTTGCATTTTTTGGCAATTAAACTTGAAATTCGCTAGTCATGCATGTATTATCGCCTTCCATGGTCCAGGTCGGATCCTTGGTATAGATCCGGTACCAAATCTCATGATATTTTTCCGAGACATCAAATATGACACAAGGAACCATAACCAACGCTTCCAAATGATTAGTTTACATTTTTTTGGCATTTTATGGCAATTAAACTGGAATTCTACCAGTCGTGCATGTATTATCGCCTGCCATGGTCCAGTCCGGACACCTTGGTACGGAGCCGGCACTGAATCGCATGATATTTGTTTGGGACATCAAATATGACCCAAAGAACCATAACCAACGCTTCTAAATGATCAAGTTACATTTTTTGGCATTTTATAGCAATTAAACTTGAATTCAGCCAATCGTGCCTGTATTATCACCTGCCATGGTCCAGGCCGGACGCCTTGCTACGGAGCCGGTACCGGATCGCATGATATTTCTCAGGGACATCAAATACGACCCAAGGAACCATAACCAACACTTCAAAATGATCAAGTTACATTTTTGGAATTTATGGAAATTAAATTGGAATTCCGCCAGTCGTGCCTGTATTACCGCCTACCATGGTCGAGGCCGGACGCCTCGGTACGCAGCCTGTACCGGATCACATGATATTTTTCCGGGACACCAAATATGACCCAAGGAACCATAACCAATGCTACGAAATGATCAAGTTACATTTTTTGACATTTCATGGCAATTAAACTGTATTTCAACCAGTCGTGCATGTATTATCGCCATCCATGGTCCATGCCGGATGCCTTGGTACGGATCTGGTACCGGATTGCATAATATTTGTCCGAGACATCAAATACAACCCAAGAAACGATAACCAACTCTTCGAAAGGATTTTTGGCATTTTATGGCAATTAAACTAGAATTCTGCCAAGTCGTGCCTGCATTATCGCCTTCCATGATCCAGGCCGGACGCCTTGGTACGTAGCTGGTACCGAATCGCATGATATTTGTCCGGGACATCAAATACAATCCAAGGATTCATAACCAATAATTTGAAATGATCAAGTTATATTTTTTGGAATTTTATTCCAATTAAACTGGAATTCCGCCAGCCATGCCTGTATTATCGCCTGCCATAGTTCAGGCCAGATGCCTTGGTACGAAGCTGGTACCAGATCACATGATATTTCTCCGAGAAATAAAATACGACCCAAGGAACCATAACCAACGCTTCGAAATGATCAAGTTACATTTTTTGGCATTTTATGGCAATTAAACTAGAATTCCGCCAGTCGTGCCTCTATTATTCCCTGCCATGGTCCAGGCCGGACGCCTTGGTACGGAGCCGATTCCGGATCGCATGATATTTGTCCGTACATAAAATACGACCCAAGGAACCATAACCAACGCTTCGAAATGATCAAGTTACATTTTTTGGCATTTTATGGCAATTAAACTAGAATTCCGCCAGTCGTGCCTCTATTATTCCCTGCCATGGTCCAGGCCGGACGCCTTGGTACGGAGCCGATTCCGGATCGCATGATATTTGTCCGTACATAAAATACGACCCAAGGAACCATAACCAATGCTTCGAAATGATCAAGTTACATGTTTTGGCATTTTATGGCAGTTAAACTGGAATTTTGCTAGTCGTGCCTGTATTATCGCCTGCCAGTGTCCATGCCGGACGCCTTGGTACGGAGCCGGTACCAGATCCCAAGATATTTGTCCGGGACACCAAATATGACCCAAGGAACCATAACCAAAGCTTCGAAATGATCAAGTTACACTTTATGGCAATTAAATTGGAATTCCGCCTGTCGTGCATGTATTATCACCATCCATGGTCCAGGCCGGACACCTTGGTATGGAGCCGGTACTGGATTGCATGATATCAGTCTGGGACATCAAATACGACCCAAGTAACCATAACCAACTCTTCGAAATGATCAAGTTACAATTTTTGGCATTTTATGGCAATTAAACTGGAATTCCGCTAGTCGTGCTTGTAATATCGCCTGCCATGGTCCAGGCCGGACGCCTTGGTACGGAGCTGGTACCGGATCGCATGCTATTTGTCTGGGACATCAAATATGACCCAAGGACCCATACGCAATGCTTCGAAATGATCAAGTTACATTTTATGGCAATTAAACTGGAATTCCGCCAGTCGTGCCTGTATTATCGCCATCCATGGTCCAGGCTGGACATCTTGGTATGGAGCCGATACCGGATCGCATGATATTTGTCCGGTAAATCAAATACGACCCAAGTAACCATAAACAACTCTTCGAAATGATCAGGTTATATTTTTTGGCATTTTATGGCAATTAAACTGGAATTCCGCCAGTCGTGCCTGTATTATCGCCTGCCATGGTACAGGACGGACGCCTTGGTACGGAGCTGGTACCGGATCGCATGATATTTCTTCGAGACATCAAATACGACCCAAGGAACCATAAACAACACTTCGAAATGATCAAGTTACATTTTTTTGCATTTTATGGCAATTAAACTGAAATTCCATCAATCGTGCCTCTATTATCGCCTGCCATTGTCCAAGCCGGAGGCCTTGGTACAGAGCCGGTACCGGTTCGCGTGATGTTTTTCTGGGACATCAAATTCAACACAAGGAACCATAACCAACGCTTCAAAATGATCAAGTTACATTTTTTGGCATTTTATGGCAATTAAACTGGAATTCGCCAGTCGTGCTTGTTTTATCACGTGGCATGGTCCAGGCCGGACGACTTGGTACGAAGCCGGTACTGGATCGATGATATTTGTCTGGGACATCAAATATGACCCAAGGAACCATAACCAATGCTTCGAAATTATCAAGTTACATTTTTTTGCATTTTAGGGCAATTAAACTGGAATTCCGCCAGTCGTGCCTGTATTATCGCCTGCCATGGTCCAGGCTGGACGTCTTGGTACGGAGCCGGTACCGGATAGCATGATACTTGTTCGGGACATCAAATACGACCCAAGTAACCATAACCAACGCTTCAAAATGATCAAGTTACATTTTATGCCAATTAAACTGGAACTCCGTCAGTCATGCCTGTAATATAACCATCCATGGTCCAGGCCGAACACCTTGGTATGGAGCCGGTACCGGATTGCATGATATTTGTCCGGGACATCAAATACGACCCAAGGAACCATAACCAACGTTTCGAAATGATCAAGTTGCATTTTATGGCAATTAAACTGGAATTCAGCTAGTCGTGCTTGTATTATCACCATCCATGGTTCAGGCCGGACACCTTGGTATAGAGCCAGTACCGGATCGCATGATATTTGTCCGGGACATCAAATACGACCCAAGTAACCATAACCAACTCTTGGAAATGATCAAGTTACATTTGTTTTGAATTTTAGGGAAATTAAACTGGAATTCCGCTAGTCGTACCTGTAATATCGCCTGCCATGGTCCAGGCCGGACGCCTTGGTATGGAGCTAGTACCGGATCGCATGATATTTGTCCAGGACATGGAATACCACCCAAGGAACCATAACCAACGCTTCGAAATGATCAAGTTACATTTTTTGGCATTTTTTGGCCAGACCGGACGCCTTGGTACGAAGCCGGTATCGGATCGCATGATATTTGACCGGGACATCAAATACGACCCAAGGAACCATATCCAATGCTTCGAAATGATCAAGTTACATTTTTTGACATTTTATGGAAGTTAAACTGGAATTTCACAAGTCGTGCATATATTATCGCCTGCCATGGTCCAGACCGGACGCATTGGCACGGAGCCGGTACTAGATAGCATGATATATATCCAGGTCATCAAATACGACCCAAGGAACCATAACCAATGCTTCGAAATGATCAAATTACATTTTTTTGGCATTTTATGGCAATTAAACTGGAATTTCGCCAGTCGTGCCTCTATTATCGCCTGCCATGGTCCAGTCTAGACGCCTTGGTACGGAGCCGATACCAGATTGCATGATATTTCTCCGGGACATCAAATACACCCGAAGGAACCATAACCAACACTTGGAAATGATCAATTTACATTTTTGGCATTTTATGGCAATTAAATTGGAATTTTGCCAGTCGTGCCTCTATTATCGCCTACCATGGTCCAGGCCGGACGCCTTGGTATGGAGCCGATACCGAATTGAATGATATTTGTCTGGGACATCAAATACAACATAAGTAACCATAACCAACGCTTCGAAATGATCAAATTACATTTTTTTGCATTTTATGGCAATTAAACTGGAATTCCGCCAATCGTGCCTATATTATCGCCTGCCATGGTCCAGGCCGGAGACCTTGGTACGGAGCTGGTACCGGACTGCATGATATTTGTCTGGGAAAGAAAATACAACCCAAGAAACCATAACCAACTCTTTCAAACGATCAAGTTATATTTTTTGGAATTTTATGGCAATTAAACTGGAATTCTGCCAAGTCGTTCCTGTATTGTCGCCTGCCATGGTCCAGGCCGGACGCCTTGGTACGTAGCCGGTACTGAATTGCATGATATTTGTCCGGGACATCAAATACGACCCAAGGAACCATAACCAATGCTTCGAAATGATCAAGTTATATTTTTTTGAATTTTATGGCAATTAAACTGGAATTTCGCCAGCCGTGCCTGTATTATCGCCTGCCATAGTACATGCCGGACGCCTTGGTATGGAGCCGGTACTGGATAGAATGATACTTCTCTGGGACATAAAATACGACACAAGGAACCATAACCAACGCTTCGAAATGATCAAGTTACATTTTTTTGCATTTTATTGTAATTAAACTTGAATTCCGCCATTCGTGCCTGTATTATCGCCTGCCATAGTCCAGACTGGACGCCTTGGTACAGAGCTGGTACAAGATAGCATGATATTAGTCCGGGACATCACATACGACCCAAGGAACCATAACCAATGCTTCAAAATGATTAAGTTACATCTTTTGGCATTTTATGGCTATTAAACTAGAATTCCGCTAGTCGTGCCTGTATTATCGCCATCCATGGTCCAGGCCGGACGCCTTGGTATGGAGCCGATACCGGATCGCATGATATTTTTCTGTGACATCAAATAAAACCCAAGGAACCATAAACAACTCTTCGAAATGGTCAAGTTACATTTTTTGTCTTTTTATGGCAATTAAACTGGAATTCCATCAGTCGTGCCAGTAGTATCGCCTGCCATGGTCCAGGCCGGACGCCGTGGTGCGTAACCGGTACTGAATCGCATAATAATTGTCCGAACATCAAATATGACCCAAGGAACCATAACCAACACTTCGAAATTATCAAGTTACGTATTTTGGCATTTTTTGGCAATTAAATTTGAATTCCGCCAGTCATGCATGTATTATCGCCTGCCATGGTGCAGGTCGGACTCCTTGGTACGGAGCCAGTACCAAATCTCATGATCTTTGTCTAAGACATCAAATACGACACAAGGAACCATAACCAACGTCTCGAAATGATCAAGTTACATTTTTGGCATTTTATGGCAATTAAACTGGAAATTCCGTCCAAGGCTAAATACGGGCGAGAGACCGATAGCGAACAATTACCGCGAGGGAAAGATGAAAAGGTCTTTGAAAATAGAGTCAAAGAATTCTTGAAATTGTCGGGAGGGAAGCGGATAGGGGCCGGCGATGCGGCTCGGTCGGATTTGGAATGGTGTTGAGCCGGTCCACCGATCGACTCGGGGCGTGGACCAGCGTGGATTGTGGAATGATATTTATCCAGGACATCAAATACGACACAAGGAACCATAACCAACGCTTCAAAATGATCAAGTTACATTTTTTTGCATTTTATGGCAATTAAACTGGAATTCCGCCACTCGTGTCTGTATTATCGCCTGCCATGGTCCAGACTGGACGCCTTGGTATAGAGCCGGTACCGGATAGCATGATATTTCTCCGGGACATCAAATACGACACAAGGAACCATAACCAACACTTCAAAATGATGAAGCTACATTTTTTGGTATTTTATGGCGATTAAACTAGAATTCCGCCAGTCGTGCCTCTACTATCACTTGCCATGGTCCAGGTCGGACGCCTTGTTACGAAGCTGGTACCGGATCGCATGATATTTGTCCTGGACATCAAATATGACCCAAGGAACCATAACCAACGCTTCGAAATGATCAAGTTACATTTTTTGGCATTTTATGGTAATTAAACTGGAATTCCATCAGTCGTGCATGTATTATCGCCATCCATGGTCCAGGCCGGACGCCTTGGTATGGCGCCGATACCGGATCACATGATATTTTTCCGAGACATCAATACAACCCAGGGAACCATAACCAACGCTTCGAAATGATCAAGTTACATTTTTTGGCATTTTATGGTAATTAAACTGGAATTCCATCAGTCGTGCATGTATTATCGCCTGCCATGGTCCAAGCCGGACGTCTCAGTACGCAGCCAGTACCAGATCGCATGATATTTTTCCGGTATATCAAATACAACCCAAGGAACCATAACCAACGCCTCGAAATGATTAAGTTACATTTTTTGGCATTTTAGGCCAATTAAACTGGAATTCCGCCAGTCGTGCCTGTATTACTGCCTGCCATGGTCCAGGCCGGACGCCCTTGTACACAACCATTACCGGATGGCATGATATTTTTCCGGGACATCAAATATGACCCACGGAACCATAAACAACGCTTCTAAATGATCAAATTACATTTTTTGGCATTTTATGGCAATTAAACTAGAATTTCGCCAGTCGTGCATGTATTATAGCCTGCCATGATCCAGCCCGGACGCCTTGGTACGGAGCCGGTGCGGGATCTCATGATATTTTTTTGGGACATCAAATACAACCCAAGGAACCATAACCAACGCTTCGAAATGATCAAGTTACATTTTTTGGCATTTTATGGCAATTAAACTGGAATTCCGTCAGTCGTGCATGTATTATCGCATGCCATGGTCCAGGCTGGACGCCTTGGTACGGAGCCGGTACCGGATTGCATGATATTTGTCTGGGATATCAAATATGACCCAAGTAACCATAACTAATGCTTTGAAATTATCAAGTTACATTTTTTTGCATTTTATAGCAATTTAATAGGAATTCCGACAGTCGTGCCTGTATTATCGCCTACCATGGTCTAGGTCGGACGCCTTGGTATGGAGCCGATACCGGATCACATGATATTTTTCCGGGACATCAAATACAACCCAAGGAACCATAACCAATGCTTCGAAATGATCAAGTTACATTTTTTTGGCATTTTATGGTAATTAAACTGGAATTCCGCCACTCGTGCCTGTATTATCGCCTGCCATGGCCCAGGCCGGACGCCTTGGTACGGAGCCGGCACCGGGTCGCATAATATTTGTCCGGAATATTAAATATGACCCAAGGAACAATAACCAATGCTTAGAAATGATCAAGTTACATTTTTTGGCATTTTATGCCAGTTAAACTGGAATTTCACCAGTCGTGCCTGTATTATCGCCTTCCATGGTCCAGGCCGGACGCCTTGGTACACAGCCATTACCGGATGGCATGATATTTGTTCGGGACATCAAATATGACCCACGAAACCATAAAAAATTCTTCGAAATGATCAAGTTAAATTTTTTGGCATTTTATGGCAATTAAACTGGAATTCCGTCAGTCGTGCATGTATTATCGCCTGCCATGGTCCAAGCCGGACGCCTTGGTACGAAACCGGTAACGGTTCACATGATATTTTTCCGGGACATTAAATATGACCCAAGGAACCATAACCAATGCTTCGAAATGATCAAGTTACATTTTTTTGGCATTTTATGGCAATTAAACTGGAATTCCGCCAGTCGTGCCTCTAGTATCGCATCCATGGTCCAGGCCGGATGGTTTGGTATGGAGCAGATGCTTAATCGCATGATATTTTACCAGGACATCAAAAACAACCCAAAGAACCATAACCAACTCTTCGAAATGATCAAGTTACATTTTTCTGCATTTTATGGCAATTAAACTGCATTGCGCAAGTCGTGCATGTATTATTGCCTGCCATGGTCTAGGCTGGATGCCGTGGTACGTAGCCGGTACTGAATTGCATGATATTTCTTCAATACATAAATTATGACCCAAGGAACCATAACCAAAACTTTGAAATGATGAAGTTACATTTTTTGTCATTTTATGGCAATTAAACTGGAATTGCGCCATCCATGCCTGTATTATCGCCGGCCGTGGTCCAGGTCTGACTCCTTGTTACGGAGCCGGTACCGAATCTCATGATATTTGTCCAAGACATCAAATACGACACAAGGAGCCATAACCAACACTTCAAAATGATCCAGCTACATTTTTTGGCATTTTATGGCAATTAGACTGGAATTCCGCCAGTCGTGCCTGTTCTATCGCCTGCCATGGTCCAGGCCGGACGCCGTTACCAGATCACATGATATTTTTCCAGGACATCAAATAAGACCCAAGGAACCATAACCAACGCTTCGAAATGATCAAGTTACATTTTTTGGCATTTTATGTCAATTCAACTGGAATTCTGTCAGTCGTGCATGTATTATCGCCTGCCATGAACCAGTCCGGACGCCTTGGAACGGAGTCGGTACTGGATCGCATGATATTTGTCCGGAATATAAAGTATGACCCAAGGAACCATAACTAACGCTTTGAAATGATCAAGATACATTTTTTGGCATTTTATAGCAATTAAACAGGAATTTCGAAAGTTATGCATGTATTATCGCCTGCCATGATCCAGGCCGGACGCCTTGGTAAGGAGCCGGTACCGGGTCGTATGATATTTGTCTGGGACATTAAATATGACCCAAGGAACCATAACCAACGCTTTGAAATGATCAAGTTATATTTTTTGGCCTTTTCTGCAATTAAACTGGAATTCCGAGTGTCGTGCCTGTATTAGCGCATGCCATGGTCCAGGCCGGACGCCTTGTTACGGAGCCTGTACCGGATCGCATGATATTTTTCCTGGACATCAAATACGACCCAAGGAACCATAACCAATGCTTTGAAATGATCAAGTTACATTTTTTTGCATTTTATGGCAATTAAACTGGAATTCCAGCTGTCGTGCCTCTATTATCGCCTGCCATGGTCCAGGCCAAACGCCTTGGTACAAAGCCAGTACCGGATCGCATGATGTTTCTCTAGGACATCAAATAATACCCACGGAACCATAACCAACCGCTTCGAAATGATCAAACTACATTTT
>ML361498.1:0-84223 GCA_005239505.1 Nicotiana paniculata
AGTACGTGAAAGAATTGCTCAAGAAGTTTAAAATGGAAGACTCAAAGGAAATAGACACTCCCAATGCCATAGCTACAAAATTGGATGTGGATGAACCTGGTTCATCTGTTGATCAGAAGCTATACAGAGGGATGATTGAGTCTCTATTATATCTCACTGCCAGCATACCTGATATTGTGTTCAGTGTGGGACTGTGTGCTAGGTTTCAGGCAAATCCAAATGAGTCCCACCTCACTGCAGTGAAGAGAATTTTGAGATATTTGAAAGGCACCACTGATTTGTGCCTTTGGTATCCTAAAGNATATGGATCAAGAAACAACTCATGAATTTGGTATAGATGTGGGATGCATTCTTATTTTCTGTGATAACACTAGTGCCATTAGTATGACGAAGAACCCGGTTCATCATAAGAGAACTAAGCACACAGATGTTAGGAACCATTTCCTGAGGAATAACTATGAAAAAGGAATGATCTCAATTGAATTTTGTGCTACTGATCAACATATTGCAGATATCTTTACTAAAGCACTAAGTAGGGAGCATTTTGAGAGAAACAGGCTTGAATTAGGGACGATTAAAATCACCTGATTGAAAAAAAAATTTGAAAAAAAAAATAATTTTTTTTTGGCTAGAAACACTAACATAGATAATCAACCAGTCTAATCATCGCTCAACATCATGACTTTACTGTCATACTCTCTTTCCATGTATTAATATGATTCTTTGGTTGCTAATGATGTTTCTCTATCTTTGTAATTGAGGCAAATTAAGGACTTCAACACGATGAACCCGGTTCATCTCTGTTGGTTCATCTGACTGACAAACTACGTGCTCATCTCCATACAATTATTAAACTAATTACAGTACACATGAGCATGATTCTATCTATATTTGGTTCATTTCAAAGTCTTTTTACTAATCCCAAAATGAACCTGTTCCAAGAAGTCACATCAGTACTCAATTAGCCTAGAAGTAGGGAACTCTTAACCGTCAAATCAATGACACTCCTACAACTATTAGATTTCCACTTGAATAAATTTTCTACCCGTTGTATAATTAATAGTCATATCTTATATAAGGGTCATCATTACCCTCCTCTTCATAAAGTAACCGTTGAACCTAGATCATTAGTCTTCAAACCCAAAAACTGATCACTCTTTCTTTTCTTCCTAAACTTCACTCATAATCATGTCTTCACCACCATCTGCTTCATCTTCTTCATCACCAAATCGTGATTACGATGGAGGGAACTATGAATCAGATTCATATTCCTCATCGGTATAAAGTTCTCAATCTTCAGAAAAAACCTCAATTCCTGAAAACCCTTCTGTAACCCACATCTAACCCTAACCCAGCCCCTCCTGGTTGTCGTGTAAAGGTTCTTGCCAAAATATCAGTGGCTTCTGGGTCACGTGCAAAATTCTTGGAGGCAATTCTGCAGGCTGAAAAGGATAATAAGTCAGAATCATCAAGTGAATCCTTTAAATCAGCCAACGAGGATGAAGCACCTCGTTCATCAAATTCTGAACAAGGTAATCTTGATGCAATTTCTGAGTCTGCTAATGATGAGAACAGGTTTGTTCTGGTTAGATCAGTAGTGGATGTTGAAGTTCCTAGTAGGCAAAGAAAATTGGAAAAAGGAAAAGTTCATGAGGGAAAGGGATTTGGGGAGGATGGTACTACATTGACTATTTTTGGTCCCATTCCTGAGAAGGCTGGAGAAGATGTCACAGAGTTAGGGGGAAGTTTAGTCGAGGAAGCAACGACAGGTCTAGCAAGCTTAAAGAAAAGAGTAGATGAACCTGGTTTATCTGGGGATGAAACGTTGGCTGAAAGGATAAGGAAACTGGGGGAGTCCTATAACCCCAAGAAAATGAGGACTCAGAAGGCCAAGAAGGCTTCTAACCCAGTTCCTTCCAAGAAAAAGAGAGTTGCAAAGGGAAAGGCTAAAGTAGGAGAACGTGTGGAGACTGTTGTGGTTCAAGAAGGATACGATGAACCTGGTACATCATGAGGACGTACTGCTCCTGTTGTGGTTGAGGCACCAAAATCAAAAAGGGCTAAGGCTTCTTCGAAGAAGTCAGCTACAGTGTCTGCCACACTCACAAAATCTGTTAAAAGGACCATGTCCAAAGCAAGAAAGGTGAAGGTTGTCGAAAAAGATGATGATAGAGAGTGAAGTTGAGAAGATGAGGGGGAAGTTGGTGAGATGACTACTGAAAGAATCACCTTGTTTGGTAAAAGAACAATTCTGAAGGGAAAGTTGGTGAAGGATATTGAGGAACCTGGGATGAGATACCTGCTGGACACATTGGATGTTCAGGGGTGGAAGAACATGGTTCTTCATATTTAAGGAAGGTTGGATAGAGCTGAACTGGTGGGATTCATGGGTAATGCAGTGTTCAAGGACGACAGGGTCACTACCACAGTCAAAGGAATTCAAGTCTCCTTTGATGCTAAAGAACTGGGAGAAATTCTACAAATTCCTGCTGAGGGCTACGAGGATTACACGAGGCAAAGATGGCCTAGTTTGGATGGGATGGCCTCAGCAATCAATATTACCAGATTCTTCAGTGACAATGAAAGGGAAATTGAACCCAGGCCAGTCTACAAAAGTGAAATGAAGTCAGAACACAAGTTTCTCTTCGAGTTTGTCATCAAGTTCTTGCTGCCAAGACAAGAAAGAAGGCACATAGCCAACTATATGGATCTGACTTTGATGGAATGTTTGTTTAGGGGTAAGCAGATAAATTGGCCAGCCTTCATCATCCAACTCTTGGATAGAGTTGTGAATGGAAAAAAAGCACATGCGATTCCATATGGCTTTATTCTGACTGTTGTGCTTGCTCATTTTGATGTTCCTGTGAAAAAGTCTGAGATGGCTAATGCCAAGAACTATTTTGGGAAGGATACTTTGCTGACTTGCGATTATACTGTCAATGTTCCTGCAGATGAACCTGGTTCATCTAGGAAGCAGCTTGTCAGCAGCAAAGTTAGAACTCTGGTGCAGGAAAGCGAGATCAAGGATATGGAAATCCTTCGTTTGAAGTCTCGTTTGATTGAGGTTGAAGCTAAGAGGGATGCTCTCAGGGCTGAATTAGCAAAAGAGAAGGAAAAGAATTAGGGTGTTCTTAATCAGATGCTTTATCTTCTACAATCCAAGACCACAACCTCCTCTGCACCTTCCCATCCTTAGGCTGTCCAGAGCTTCCAAAACCCCTCTTTAGACCAGTTGTTATGCTTCTTTTGTTTTTATTCTATTTTGCTCATAGTTAGGGTTGTTTTTGTTTTGTTTGTATGGTGTTTGATGTACGTTCCTAATCAATGAATTTTTGCTGTTTTGTTATTGACTTGTCTCAATTTCTTAGATAGCTTACATTTATTGGTTTCTTATGATGATTAATCATGTTTGCACCTGCAGTAGCCTCAATGGCCATGAGTAATTTTTAACAGCACTGGTGAGTTTATCATTTTGCAAACTTTTCGATGATGCCAAAAGGGGAAAGAAAAAAGTGCTTTTATATTTCAAGTGATATTTATAACCTAATGAACCTGGTTTCTCTATGATAAATGCTTAAAACCATAAAAAGTTCTTTGAGGGAGAAGCACAAAGTTTTTCATCATCAAAAAGGGGGAATTTGTTGACCCATGTCACTACATAGTTTTGAAGATTGACAAAAGGTTGACCAGTTGAACCAGGTCCATCAAAGCACACATCGTGAACTGACGAGCTGGCACATGAACCGTATATGCTTAAGAGATGTTTTGAATATGAAGTATCAATGAACAAGAACAGTATCTTCTAATGCGAAAAGGTTGTAAATTGATGAAAGAATAGAAGTCGAATTCAGCAAGGACAGAAATGAAGGAAGGAAGTTGAGTTTGATAAGAACTTGTTCTCCCAGGTAGAGTCGGACCAGAAATCAACTGAATTTATAAATAATTGAAGTATTCTTGCATGAAAGACGAAAGCACAAGTGCAGAAGTGAATCAAGATCTGAAAGCAAAATTCCTAAATATTTTGCAAGCAGAATTACTGTGCGATTCAAAGGCTACATTTCAACTAGAATAACCAGTTTCATTAGATTGATTATTGAGTCTAGTTGATTGTAGTAGGAGTTTTTAATATTGTATCTTTTCAGCTTAACCAATTGTAATAGATACGTATTGATCAAGTTAGAGTTAACTTGAGGTGTGTAGAAATTAGCTAGGGGTTAGTTACTACAAAGGGTTAGAGTTATTCCTTAGGATTACAAAAGAGTTTATTTTGTAAATCCGTTTGGCTCAGAGTTTTCGTGAAGAGTTTGAGCAAATCCTACTGAGGAGTAGGTCGTGGTTTTTTTCACCTTTTGAGCCAGGTGTTTTCCACGTAAAAATCTCTGTGTTTTTACTTTACTGCTTTTATTATTCTGCAATAGTAGTAGTTGGAACACCAAGAAGAACCAGGTTCTTCTAGAGAGACAACACTTGAAAATTGGGTACCACACAATTTAATCTATCTTCTTGTGTGGTATTGACGTCTAAAACATCACATTGAATCCTATTCAACTGATCCATTTAGCAAACAAATTGAAACACACGAATGAAATCTAATCCACAATTGTTACTACTAAATTACAGTTGCAAAGCTAACAAAAGAAGCTGAGAATCAGCATCACAACAACTCTCAAACCAAGGACAAATCACCATATAAGCATATAAACAATACATAAGGAATATAAGTTCAGCAACATTATATGTCGAGCTATGCGCGTAATAAAGATTTAAAATAGAAATGGACCTTTATAGCTGCAATATGTTTTGAAACAATGAACAAGAAAACTCCAACCAAAACTACGGTTGACAAACTCGACGGATCGGACCTCGACGACCTCGTAACTTCAATACCCGCTCCGAACAGATTTCCCAAAACGAGCTCCAAAATGGACTCAAACTAAATGATTTGATTCATAATATGAAATTTTTTGTTTATTCTATGACTCTGTTTCTTTGCTACTTACTCAGTTTTTATTTTTATTTTTTTAATTGTTTTCGATTGTGTGTGTGTTCGCCGATTTCCGGCCAGCTCTCCGGACGGCATCGAGGATGAAGGAGGCAGAAGCAGAATGGGGCCTCGGAAAGGGGGTTCCGACGGCGATTGTTTTTGGAGTAGGGAAATGGCCGGCGGTGGCTTCTCTTGATTTTTGGAGTGGAGATGGCGGTAGAGGGGAAGAGTGCTGGCGGCGATGGGGCTGGGGAGTTGGCAGCAACGGTTCTTGGTGAAGGACTGGTGAAGAAGAGGGGTCGTTGGTTGAGATCTGGTGGTTTCAGATTTGAAAGGAGACGGGGAAGACGGGCGGCCGGTGTTAGGGTGGTGGTGAAGTCGGTGACCGGCGACGGTTATGAAGATGAGGAGAAGAAGGTATCTAGGTTTTTTTTTTTTGTATCTTTCTTGTGTCTAAGGTGTTAGGGTGTGTGTGCGCTGATGGTGTTTTTTTATTAGGGTGTATTAGTGTTAGGGTAAAAAGGATTTGGGCTATTGGGGGTTTGGGCTTAAGGGGGTTAAAAATTGGGCCAAAACTTTATAAAATTGGTCTAAGAAAAATGCTGAAAATTTAATTTAACTTTTAAAATACTCATAAGAAAAAATATAAAAATAGTTCTTAATTGATTTTAATAAATTATTATATTTAAAATGAAACTAAAAATTAAGGCTGAAACTATTTTTGGTATTTTCAAAGATTATATTAAAATAAAATAGGTTCAAAGTAATATATCGTTCTAAAAATACCTAATACGTGAATTACATAGAGAAATATGATTTTTTTGTAATTTTTAGTTTTTGTGCCTAAAATAAAGTAAAAGAGATATTAGACCCAAACAACATATTTAAGCGTTCAAAGTGTGTAAAATCTGGGGGAGGGTCAAAAATTACATGTCTACAAGTAAGTGAGTGAATTGTGAAATAATGCTTGGTACCTGTGAGTCAAATCTTGAGGTGAAGATGTTACACCCTTGTGCTTAGTCTATTTTAAAGATTCTTGGTGTGATGAGTTCGGCGGATTGTTTAAAAAAAAGGTCGTGTCTATAAGTGTAGTTTGATTGCTCGAGGACGAGCAATGTTTAAGTGTGAGTCTATAATTACATTATTTTGTACATTATGTGTCTTGCATTTTACATGCTTTAATGATAAATTACACTTTATTTGCGCGTGATAGAGTCTATTTTATGTGTATGTGAATCGGAGATGAAAGTAGAACAAAAGTGATACTTAAACATTAAAAATGTGCTCGAGAACAGTGAAAAGGAGATACCTGGTGAGGCTGGCGAGGCCAGGCTACACCAGGCATTAGGCTGGCGAGGCCAGCCAAAGGGCAGGTCCATTCCGAGTTTTGAAGCTTTAT
Organism: Nicotiana paniculata; assembly: GCA_005239505.1. Classification (NCBI taxonomy): domain Eukaryota; kingdom Viridiplantae; phylum Streptophyta; class Magnoliopsida; order Solanales; family Solanaceae; genus Nicotiana; species Nicotiana paniculata. The sequence goes on from ML361498.1 coordinate 6,384, forward strand.
TTCGACTCCTGGTTTAACTGGGACTTGACCTACACGTTTAGATCTTTTCCTACACATATAAATAGACCCAAAAACGCTACTTTGAAGGGAGTTTTGCGACCGGAGGCAAGGACATCACGCTTGGGGGAGGCATTCAACTAGTTTTTCTTCTCTTCTTTTCCTTTAATCTTATAGGTTATTAGTTCTAGAGTTTTGGGTGCTATATGAACGTTGTAGTTCGAAGCTTGAATTGTTCTTATTAATTTATCATACTGGTTTATTTATTCAATCTTGCGCTTAATTATTTGATTGCTTGATCACCAATTGAATACTGTCTATGAATCTAGGATTGAACTCGGGAGAGGGAATTCTAGATTGCATATAAGATTGAGTAGAGCAAGATCTTAACTCTTAGTGGGGCAGATTTGCGGTTAGGATAAGAATATACCTAATCGCCTTCCTTGGTTACTATACTGGAATTTTAATGTGTTCTTGTTAATTCTAATTCCATAGGAATATAGGCGTAAGGTTAACTTGAATAGACGTGTAGTACTTCGGGAGAAGGCTCCATTACACACAAAAGCCAGCTCAACCAGGCTTTAGCCTGGCCGTTCCTTTTCACTGTTCTCACGCATAATTTCAACGTTTAAGTATCCCTTTTGTTCTACTTTCATCTCTAATTCACCTACACATAAAATAGACACTATTACACACAAATAAAATGTAATTTATCATTAAAGCATATAAAATACAAGACAAATAATGTACGAAACTATGGAATTATAGCCCCACATCATAAGACATTTGATTCTGTAGACTGAAATCCGTTACAAATGTTAATTTAGGTACATGAATTATTTGTGAGAAGATAAATAATAAATAATACAGAATATTTATAAATAAAACATATGAAGTTTTTGTATATTCATTTTCTTTCGTTGGAATTGCAACAAGAACAAGAGATCATTTCATTAATATTACCCCAGGAATTTCATGATGCAGGCTTTCCTTTTATATTTTAGTAGGTCTAATAATTCTACCCTCTAATAATTAAAATCAAAGGCTAATTAATTTATATTATCTTTTAACAAAGAATTTAACTGTAGACTTTTTACTAAAACAAAGTTCCAAACTTCCAATAGCGACTTTGTTGCAGCATAGGATACTTTGCTTTACTTTGTCTTTTCATGCATAGATGGAATTTATCTTGATTCTTCACCCACCAACAGACAATTTTTTTTTTTAAAGAAATGTATTTGTTGGTTTGGCTTTCTAGTAATTCTCGAAATTTCTATTTATAAATGGCTTTGGGCACTTCTCTTTAATAGAAAATATTTGTGAACACTCTCAGAACTAAAAATAACAGTAATAACGTACCAAGGTAATCTCACAAGTGGAGTATGGGGACATTATTATCTACATAAGTCTTATTCCTATTCTGTGCAAATTCGTTTTCTTTTCTAGAAAGGTTTTCCAAAAAAAAGAAAAAAAAATTCTAAAAGTTACTACGTGACTATTTTTGGAGAATCCGACATAAATGAAACAATATTTTCGAAGAGCGAGAGGAACATAATCTAAAAGAAATTCTCACAAAATTTCTCCAAAATTTGTGCAAGAGGCCTTTGTGATTGTCAAATATACGAAGGTAAAAGGACTTTTTTGGTTGAAATATGCTTGCTAAGTTTGTTGCTTAGAATTCGAACATACTTTTCGTACATATAAATTATTTTATCAGATTACACATTAGCCATTAAATGGTATGTAGACGTTATAAAATTATACTCCAATTAGGTTAGGATTTCATTTGACCAAACACCTAAAATTTCACGTGTGTTATATTTAAAACAACCTAGGCATAATACATGTCTGAAATTTTTTCACTGGAATCTTGTTATCACAATACGTATATTCTAATTCATGTTGTTGAAATTTCCAACTTCTAAGCTTCACAAATTTGTTATCAAGAAATGGATCATTTATAAGTCAAAAGTACTATATGGGCTTTTAATAATGAGGAACTATGGGGAAATCATTTTCGATGACCATTTATAACTTGATTAGTATATAAATTTTTTGTATTTTATTTTCTTTTATGTTATAATTAAATGTTTCCTGTTAAAAGAACCATATAACTAAAAGAACAATCGTAATCATGTGTTATAAAATTGATCTCCTCGTTTATGTTGGGTGTATGAGAACAAAGTCCCACGTAACAAGTAGAAAAGAAAAAAGTTCTACTTATAAGGAGCTGGATACTCTTAATAGTGTGAGGGCTTTTGGGAAAAATCGTGCGGGCTTGTGTAACGACCCGGCCGATCGTTTCAAGAGTTGTAGCATCGTTCCTCCGTAGTAGAATTAGGCTTGAAATGACGAAAATTAGAATTTTGGAAAGTTTGACCGGGGATGAACTTTTTAATATCGGGATCGGATTGGATTTTCGGAAGTTGGACTAGGTTCGTGGTGTGATTTGTGACTTGTGTACAAAATTTGAGGTTAACGGACGTGATTTGATAGATTTCGGCATCGTTTGTAGAATTTGAAAATTTCAAAGTTCATTAGGCTTGAATTGGGCGTGATTCATGTTTTTGATGTTGTTTAAGGTGATTTAAAGACTTGACTACGTTCGTATGATGTTTTAAGACATGTTGGTATGTTTGGTTGAGGTCCGGGGGGCCTTGGGTTGATTTTGGATGATTAACAGATCGAGTTTTGAACTTGTAAGGTTGCTGAAGAATTTCCATTACTGGTGTAATCGCACATGCGAAATGAGAACTGCTGGGGCAAGCGCATATAAGCGGGAAGAGAGCCGCAGAAGTGGGCAAGGAAGAGATGAGCAGAGGTCGTAGGTGCGAGGATTCTCCCGCACCTGCGTGGTCGCAGAAGCGAAGCAATGGGCGCAGATGTGGGCCTGTGCGCATGTGAGATGGACTGTTCCGCACTTGCGAGTGCGCAAATGCGGATAATGTGTCGCAGAAGCGGAGGCAACTGGGTTAAGTGGCTTCCGCAGAAGCGGAGTCCACCACAAAAGCGGACCGCATAAGCGGATTTCGGGACCGTAGGTGCAGTTTAACTGGGTACAACCTATATAAGCGAAGGATTCCAAAATTTTCACCATTTCTAACATTTTGAGCTCGGATTTTGGAGATTTTTGAGAGGGTTTTTGAAGAGATTCTTGAGGTTCCTTGTGTTCAATTTAATTCAATATATTTGGTTACCCATTGATTTTTCCACCTAGTTGGTGTGTTTTTGAGGTGAAATTTGGGGGTTTGAGGCTAGAAATTTGGAGAGTTGATTTTGGGGGTTTGAGTGGAGATTTGATGTTAGAGTTTGACAAAATTGGTATGGTTATACTCGTGGTCGAATAAGATTTCGGGTTTTGTAACTTTTGTTGGATTTCGAGATGTGGGCCTGGGGTCGGCTTGAATCTGATTTCAGATTTTAATTCTTTATTTCGTATTTTTCTTGTGGAATTGATTCTTTTAGCCCGTATTGATTGTATTATACTGCTTGTGGATAGATTCGGGTCATTCGGAGGCCGAGTTGCGATTTTGGTTCGGATTGAGGTTGTCACGGCCCAAAATTCATAAGGTCGTGATGGCGCCGGACACCACTGTCAGGCAAGCCAACCATTTAATAGTTAAGCTAAATTTCCTATTTTAGCATTTTTGAAATCATTACCTTTCACTTTATTACGTAATAACTGAATAAAATCCTCTAAGTAAATACGACAGTTTAATATTCCATTTTATAAAATACATCCCAAACACATCCCAGAACCGGTGACACAAGTACATGAACAAATTATAAGAATTTTACAATTTCTACAAACTTGTCCGAAATACAATTGGACAAGGAAATTAAAATAAAACGAATACAATACGAGGGAGACTCTGTAAGCTGCGGATCGCCTCCGGTTGATGCAGCTCGCCTAAGTCTCCAAACCATCCACATCGCTATGAAAGTACCTGTGCAATAAAAATGAACAGCAAGTGTAGCATTAGTATGAAAACAAAAGTGTACTCAGTAAGTATCCCGCCAAACCTCAGAGAGGTAGTGATAAAAGGTCGAATTAAACACTTTCTAGAAGTAAATTAGCATAATCAAGTGAGACACTAAGCGTGTATGTCATAGGAAATTTATTAAAATCATGAATAAATAATATCAACTCCTTCCACATTTTACACTTTAAATCTTCGTCATGTCAGTTGACAATTTAAAACTCCTTATCAGGGATAAGAAACATCAGACTTATTTCACATTTTACACATCAATTCTTATTCTTCTTAACTGGCCATTAAAAACTTCCTTAGGCCGATAAACATGTATAACTCATAGGAAATACGCAACATTTATCATGCACAAACAAAGTGCCGAGGGTCGAACGACTCGAATCATAGATGCATCTATCTTCCCCGCTCGCGAATCAATCATGCGACGCAGTTATACATAAATACAGAGTTATCCTGCTCGTGAATCATACATGCGACTCAGACACCCATAGATACACATAAATACAGGGTTATTCTGCTCGCGAATCATACATGCGACTCAGGCACCCATAGATACACATATTCACACAATAAGTCCACATTTTTATCAAGAGAGCAGTTACTCAGGGAAGTGATAAAATTCTTCTTAAAGGAACACGAAAAATAGAATTTAAATCTTTGTTTTGAAACTCATTTGCCAAGTTTAATAATATTCAATACTATAACCTTATCAGGAACATAATTATCCACGAGGAATCAATTCTCTTTCTAAATGTTTAAGAAAGGTACACTCTAGTCTTCTTAGGAAATAAATTACCAATTCAATAGCATTATCAGTCTAATATTATTGGCAGGATCACATATACAACACGTAAGGCATGCTAGTGAGTCCTAGACTATCATCCATGCGATCGCACAAGGCATTCCCAGCTCCCTCCAAATTTCCTCCTCCACGATCGCAGCTTCCCCCTTGCGTTCGCACAGGCCAACCCAGAAGCCCCTAGGTGCACTGTGCGATCGCACACATCTTCTTGCGATCGCACAGACCAAAAATCCAACCTTCAAATTTTCCTTCTTCGTGATCTCACAACAAGGACCGCCATCGCATTTCACACCAGATGCACCAGCAAACAACAACAGCAAATCACCCAAAAATGGTCCGAAACCACCCTGAAACACACCCGAGGCCCCCTCCAATCACACGACTCAGTCCCATAACATCCCACGGACTTGCTTGAGGCTTTAAATCACATCAAACAACGCCGAAATCAAAAATCGCACTAAAACTTAAACTTTATGAACTTGAAATTTCAAACTTCCACCTCCGATGCCGAAACCTATCAAATCACGTACGATTGAACCAAATTTTGCACACAAGTCATATTCAACATTACGGACCTGCTCCAACTTCCGGAATCGCATTCCGACCCCGATATCAAAATTTCCACTTCCGGTCGGATTTTCTCTAAAACCTTCAAATTTCTTTCTTTAGCCAAATGACTTCAAAATGACCTACGGACATCCAAATTCACTTCCAATCGCGCTCCCAACTCCAGAATCACCATACGAAGCTATTCCCAGACTCGGAATCCAAAACGGACATCTATAACACTGAAATTCCTTACAACTCAAATTTATGAAATTCTTCTAAAATGCTATCTTCCATAATATGCACCGAAATGCTCTCGGGTTACCCGACTCCTGATCCGAACATACGCCAAAGTATGAAATCATCATACGAACCTGCTGGAACCTTTAAATCCTGATTCGGAAGTCTTTTACTCAAAATTCTAATCTTAGTCAATTTCTCCAACTTAAGGCTTCTAAAATGAGAATTTTCCTTCCAATTCGACTCCGAACTTACCGAAATTAAATTCCGACCACACCTACAAATCATAATACCTGAAATGGAGCCGTTCATGACTTCAAACCGTTGAAAGACGCGCTAGAGCTCAAAACGACCGATCGGGTCGTTACATTCTCCCCCACTTAAACAGACGTTCGTCCTCGAACGTGCCAAGAACTGCTCTGGAGTTATCTAAAATCACTGCTTAACACCTCGAGCACCTGCCCGTGCTACCACAACCCAGTTGATCACATAGGCCTGATCAAACCTGAAGACATCCTCCTTTATCCATACAATAAGCTTAGAACCCAGTTCCAACACTTGAAATTCTCTGCCAGGCCTGTTTCTAATATATGAACACCGTATCAACTACCACACGAGACACCAGAACACAACTGCGTACCTTTGCTGAATCAGCACTATGCACCGCATAATTCATCATCTAGCCACCATGACATTCCCTGAACCTTAACAGCCAAAATTCTACGAATATGATGCTCCCAATGCACCTTATAATATATATACATACATCCTGCTATAATGCTGATGATACCACCACAACAGAGGAGATGTGTAGAAATTTCTAACCAGCTGCAGAGTTAACCAAACATTGAATCTTTCCTCTGGACTTAGATCATCATCTCATTACGAACCAAATAATGGTAATTGTCCTTTAATATATTCCGCATAATCTTATCGCGCTGATCCCTGATCCAATAATCTCGTCTCACCCAGTATGAACTGTTCAGACAACAAATCATTCCAAACATGACCAACAGTCTCACACGATTCCACAATGCGCTAGTAGGCCACAACTCGAATGTGATACATAAGAAAATGACTCAGGAAGGGACTACTCGACTCACCCAACTAATCTGATACCATGTTGTCACGACCCAAAATCCATAAGGTTGTGATGGCGTCAGACACCACTGTCAGGCAAGCCAACCATTTAATAGTTAAGCTAAATTTCCTGTTTTAGCATTTTTGAAATCATTACCTTTCACTTTATTATGTAATAACTGAATAAAATTCGCTAAGTAAATACAACATTTTAATATTCTATTTTATAAAATACATCCCAAACACATCCCAGAACCCAGTGACACAAGTACATGAGCAAATTCTAAGAATTTTACAATTTCTACAAACTTGTCCGAAATATAATTGGACAAGGAAATTAAAATAAAACGAATACAATACGAGGGAGACTCTGTCAGCTGCGGATCGCCTCTGGTTGATGCAGATCGCCTAAGTCTCCAAACCAACCACATCACTATGAAAGTACCTGTGCAATAAAAATGCACAGCAAGTGTAGCATGAGTATGAAAAAACGTGTACTCAGTAAGTATCCCGCCTAACCTCAGAGATGTAGTGACGAGAGGTCGAATTAGACACTTGCTAGAAGTCAATTTAGCATAATCAAGTGAGACACTAAGCATGTATGTCATAGGAAATTTATTAAAATCAGGAATAAATAATATCAACTCCTTCCACATTTAACACTTTAAATCTTCGTCATTTCAGTTGACAATTTAAAACTCCTTATCAGGGATAAGAAGCATCAAACTTATTTCACATTTTACACATCAATTCTTCTTCTTCTTAACTGGTCATTAAAAACTTCCTTAGGCTTATAAACATGTATAAATCACAGGAAATACGCAGCATTTATCATGCGCTAACAAAGTGCCGAGGGTCGAACGGCTCGAACCATAGATGCATCTATCTTCCCCGCTCGCGAATCGATCGTGCGACGCGATTATACATAAATACAGGGTTATCCTGATCGCGAATCATACATGCGACTCAGGCACCCATAGATACACATAAATACAGGTCTATCTTGCTCGCGAATCATACATGGGACTCACACACCCATAGATACACATATTCACACAATAAGTCCACATTTTTATCAAGAGAGCAGTTACTCAGAAAAGTGGTAAAATTCTTCTTAAAGGAACACAAAAAATAGCATTTAAATCTTTGTTTTGAAACTCATTTTCCAAGTTTAATAATATTCAATACTATAACCTTATCAGGAACACAATTATCCACGAGGAATCAATTCTCTTTCTAAATGTTTAAGAAAAGTACACTCTAATCTTCTTAGGAAATAAATTACTAATTCAATAGCATTATCAGTCTAATATTATTGGCAGGATCATATGTACAATACGTAAGACATGCTAGTGGGTCCTAGACTACCCGGACATGGCATAATAGTAGCTACGCACGGACTCCACTCACCTCGTGCGTACGTAGCCCCCGCAAATAATAACATGTATTTATTTAGTTCACCTATGGGGACAATTCCCTCTCACAAAGTTAGAAAGGAGACTTACCTCGCTCCGAAATTCCATAACCGGCTTCCAAGCCCTTCCGACGGCTCCAATGGATGCACAACGCCCCAAAACTATCCAAATAACGTCAAACCAATGAAATTATACTCTAATATTTGTTAACAATTCAAATTATATAAATTTCCATCTTCGCTCAAGGAATTGACCAAAATTCCCTCGGGCACACGTACCCGGATTCCGAAATTTCTCGAAGATAAACTCTACCTGTAGCTTTACTAGCTCAAATATACAATTTACCCTTAATTTCATGCTCAAATTCATGGTAAAAATCCAATATACCAATTTCTAGGTTTTCTTCAAAATTTCCGATTTTCTATAATTTTCATGTTCAAATCCATGCATAAACCTTGTATTTAACTTTGAATGAGTAGAAAAAACTTACCTTGACATAGATTACGAAATTCCCCTCTTGAAGCTCTCCAAAAATCGCCCACACCAAGTGAAAGAATGAAGAAATGGCCAAAATCCCGTTTAAAATACTTCACTGCCCAGACAAACCTTCTATGCGATCGCACTTCTTTAAACGCGATCGCACAAGCCAACCTACTGCCTCCTATGATTTTCTCTATGCGATCGCACTCTCATCCATGCGATCACACAAGGCATTCCCAGCTCCCTCCAAATTTCCTCCTCCGCGATCGCAGCTTCCCCCTTGCGTTCGCACAGGACAACCCAGCAAGCCCTAGGTGCATTGTGCGATCGCACATACCAAAAATCCAACCTTCAAGTTTTCCTTCTTCGCGATCACACAACAAGGACCGCGATCGCATTTCACACCAGATGCACCAACAAACAACAACAACAAATCACCCAAAAATGGCCCGAAACCACCCCGAAACACACTCGAGGCCCCGTCCAATCACACGACTCAGTCCCATAACATCCCATGGACTTGCTCGAGGATTCAAATCACATCAAACATCGCTGAAATCACGAATCGCACTAAAATTCAAACTTTATGAACTTGAAATTTCAAACTTCCACCTCCGATGCCGAAAGCTATCAAATCACGTCTGATTGACCCCAAATTTTGCACACAAATCATATTCGACATTATGTACCTGCTCCAACTTCCGGAATCGCTTTCCAACCCCGATATCAAAATTTCCACTTCCGATCGGATTTTCTCAAAAACTTTCAAATTTCTCTCTTTAGCCAAATGCCTTCACAATGACCTACGGACATCCGAATTCACTTTCGATCGCACTAACAACTCCAGAATCACCATACGAAGCTATTCCCAGACTCGGAATCCAAAACGGACATATATAACACTGAAATGCCTTACAACCCAAATTTATGAAATTCTTCTTAAAATGCTATCTTCTATAATATGCGCCGAAACGCTCCCGGATTACCCGACTCCCGATCTGAACATACGCCCAAGTCCTAAATCATCATATGGACCTGCTGGAACCTTCAAATCCTGATTCATAGGTCGTTTACTCAAAATTCTAATCTTAGTCAATTTCTCCAACTTAAGGCTTTTAAAATGAGAATTTTCCTTCCAATTCGACTCCGAACTTCCCGAAATTAAATTCCGACCACACCTACAAGTCATAATACCTGAAATGGAGCCATTCATGACTTCAAACTGCTGAACGATGTGCTAGAGCTTAAAACGACCGGTCAGGTTGTTACAGAGGTAAGTAACAGTTCTAAATCTGGTTATGAGGGTATAATACCTTGGATTATGTGTTATGTGATTGTTTTGGAGGTGACACACATGCTAGGTGACGGGCATGTGGGCGTACACTGTGGTAATTGGGACTCAGTCCATTCCATGAAACTGTGAAATTAAATAACTTGTTGCTAGCTATATGCTTTCCATGTGTTATAGAAATTTGATTGTAGATCATGTTAGAAATCATGTTTAGGATATGTGTTGGTACTGTAGAGACCCAAAGAGGCTGTGATACCTGTTGAGCTTCCTGCTAATTGCTAATAGTACTCAATCGCAGTCTTACTTGCATATTATGCCTCAGTCTGTGTTATTCCTTGTTGATACATTATATCATTTCTGTTTTGGGATGATTTTCCATGGTTACTGAGAGCCCGTGAGACTAGAGAGGTTGATGACTGAGTGAGACCGAGGGACTAATTGTGAGGTATTGGTACCATAGCACGTGAGTTGTCTATGCAAATCCAGATATTTATATTGTAGCACGTGACTTGTCCGTGAGGACCCTGATATGATATTGTAGCACGTGAGTTGTTCATGCGGATATTGATATGATACTATAGCTCGTGAGTTGTCCGTGCAGCATGTGAGTTGTCCGTGTATATTATAGCGCTTGGGCTGTAAGAGCCCCTCCGGAGTGTGTACACCCCAGTGAGCGCATGTACCTATTGAGTACGAGTGTTGAGGGTTGATTGCCGAGTGATGAGCTATTGAGGAAGTTTGAGTGACTGTTGCCCTGAGAGGTTGTATTAGCTTTCATTGTTGTCGCACATAACTGCCATATATCACTGTTTGAACTTCTGAGAGACACTATAACCTGTTCTTACTTGAATTTGGCTTTTATAAACTGATTTGACTTAAATTGTCGGATTTGAAAGCATTTCTATTTTTCCTTGTTAAAACTATTGTAAATGAACTATAATTGTGTAGCTCGTCACTATCTTCAATCCTTTATTTAGTATTGTCACTTAATGTGTTGGTTTTACTCACGCTACACCCTGTACTTCGTGTGCAGATCCATGTGTTCCCGGACATAGCGGGTGTTGATACCTTGAGCAGCTGATCTTTGAAGACTTTGAGGTAGCTGCCCAACGTTCACAACCCTTGTTTTCCTCCTTCTCCATCTTTTATTTTCATTGTTTCTAGCTTCAGACTATGTTGGACAGTGAATTTCAGATTTGTGACACTTAGATGCTCATGTACTCTATGACACCTCGGTTTTGGGAGAGATTTGTATTACGTTGCAGATTTATTTATGCTTTTAAAAGGTTTCTTAAATATTAGCCGCTTCCGTATAATTTTCAAAGTTATTTACTATGTTGATATGGCTGAGTAGTGGCTTGCCTAAGTTCCACGATAGGCGGCATCACGACGGTTGGTTTTTGGGCGTGACAAGTTGGTATCAGAGCCTAGGTTACATAGGTCTCACGAGTCATAAGAAGGTTTAGTAGAGTCTTTCGGATCGGTACAGAGACGTTTGTACTTATCTTCGAGAGGTTGTCGAACCCTTAGAAAACTTCACATTCTTGAATTCCTATTGTGCGAATCTGTTGATTCTGGTAACTAAAATTCTGTTATTCTATTCTCTCACAGATGGTGAGGACACGTACTACTGGGCAGGATGGAAAGCCACCAGTACCACCTGCTAGGCCGTGAGAGGCCGAGGTCGCGGTAGGGTCAGAGGTGCAGCACGTACACCTGCAAACCCATCAACTCCAGCTCAGGAGTAGGTACTCGATACGGTTGAGCCAGCTGGGACAGCTCAGGCACCAGTTGTGCCTATTAATATTCCAGTCCTTTAGGAGGCCTTAGCTCAGATTCTGATCGTGCGTACCAGTATTGCTCAGGCGGTCTCTATTCCGACCGCAACAACCACTTCTAAGGTCGGGGGAGGTACCCAGTCTCCCGCCGCCCGTACACCAAAGCAGGTGATGCAGGGACTCCAGACATCGGGGGCACCACCAGTCCAGCCGGCTGCAACTTCTCATATCCCGGTGGTTCCCGTTATGGCTGATGATGAGTAGAAGAGACTTGAGAGGACTGAGAGACTTCGACCTTCATCTTTTAGTGGTGCTGAGTCATATGATGCTCAGGGTTTTCTGGATAGTGCAAGCGGATCCTTCAGACAACGGGTATTCTAGAGACTAGTGGAGTCTCGTTCACTGATTTTTAGTTCTATGGGGCTGCTTTCAGATGGTGGAGGCTTATGATAGGCGTAGGTCGGTCGGTGCAGCACCACTTACTTGGGAGGAGTTCTCCGTTCTCCTCTTGGAGAAGTTCGTGCAGCAATCTCATATAGAGGAGCTGCGCATACATTGTGAGCAGTTACGTTAGGAGGATATGTTTGTGACACAGTACAAGATGAGGTTTTCTGAGTTGGCCCGTCATGTAATTTGGATGGATCCCACTGATAGGGAGAGGATCAAGAGGTTCATTTATGGCCTCACATATCAACTACGGTTGCTTATGACTCGAGAGAGGGTATCCGGTGCTACTTTTGATGAAGTGGTCGACATTGCTCGGCATATAGAGATGGTCCGTAGCTAGGAGCGGGTAGAGAGGGAGGCTAAGAGGCCATATGGATCGGGTGGTTTTAGTGGTGTTCCTTCTGGGGGTCAGTTCCACCATGGCAGGGGTCGTCCTTACAGGCATGCTCAGACGGCTCGACCAGCTCATCGTGGTGCATCAGTTAGCCACGATTTTTAAAGTGATCGCTCAGGACAATCTTCATTCAGTGCACTACCAGCGCAGAGTTATCACCACGCCTTGTCTGCTCAGGTTTCTACGAGTAGTTTCTTGGAGTATCAAGAGCAGCAGTTCCGTCAGAGGAGGGGTTATTTTGAGTGCGGAGATCTTGGTCATATCAAGAGAGATTGCCCTAGGTTGTTGAGTGGGAATCAATAACATAGTTATTGACCGATGGCACCAGCACCAACAGATACATCGTTCGCTCAGCCAGCTCGGGGTGGGACTCAGTCAGCTAGAGGTCGTCCTAGAGAGGGAGGCCTATCAAGTGGCGGTCATGCCCAATTCTATGCTCTTCCCTCCAGACCAGATGTCATTGCTTCAGATGCAGTGATCATAAGTATTGTCTTAGTTTGCCACAGGGATGCCTCTGTATTATTTAACCCTGGTTCCACATATTCGTATATCTCATCATGTTTTTCTCAGTATCTAGATATGCCCCGTCAGTCCTTATCTTCATATGTTCATGTCTCTACGCCCGTGGGCATTATTATTATTGTGGACCGTGTATATCGATCGTGTGCAGTGACTATTGGGAGTTTGGAGACGGGAGTTGATCTCTTATTGCTTAGTATTGTCGATTTCGACGTGATCTTGGATATGGATTGGTATTCTCCATGTCATGTTGTTCTATATTGTCACACTAAGACCGTGACGTTGGTGATTCCAGGGATGCCGTGGATCGAGTGGAGAGGTTCTATAGACTATGTTCCCAACAAAGTGATTTCATATTTGAAGGCCCAGTGGATGGTTGGGAAAGGTTGTTTATCTTATTTGGCCTTTCTGAGGGATGTTAATGTTGATGCTTCCACTATTGATTCTGTTCCGGTAGTGCGGGGGTTTCTGTATGTGTTTCCTGCAGACCTTCCGGGCATGCCGCCCAACAGGGATATTGACTTGGTGCCGGGAACTCAGCCTATTTCTATTCCACCGTATCGTATGGCACCAGCTGAGTTGAAGTAATTGAATGAGCAACTTCAAGAACTCCTTGATAAGGAGTTTATTCGACCTAGCGTGTCACCTTGGGGTGCACTAGTTCTGTTTGTGAAGAATAATGATGGTACTATGAGGATGTGCATTGATTATAGGAAATTGAACAAAGTTACAATAAAGAACAAGTATCCTTTGCCACGTATTGATAATCTGTTTGACCAGCTTCAGGGAGCGAGGGTGTTCTCCAAGATTGATTGGTCTGGGTATCACTAGTTTAAGATTCAGGACCCGGATATTCTAAAGACAATATTCAGGAGTTGTTATGGTCATTATGAGTTCCTTGTGATGTCTTTTGGGCTGACCAACACGTCATGCGTATGATGAACAGTGTGTTTTAGCCTTATCTCGACTCGTTCGTTATAGTGTTCATTGATGATATGCTAGTTTACTCTCGTACCCAGGAGGAACATGCCCATCATTTGAGAATTGTGTTGTAGCGGTTGAGAGAGGAGAAGCTTAATGCCAAGTTCTCTAAGTGTGAGTTTGTCTCAGTTCATTGGTATTCTCGGGGCACGTGGTGTCCAGTGAGGGTATTCAGGTGGATCCATAGAAGATAGAGGCGATTCAAAGTTGGCCTAGACCGTCCTCAACTACGGAGATTCTGAGCTTTCTCGTCTTGGCCAGTAATTATTGTCACTTCGTGGAGGGTTTATCGTCTATTTCATCGCCCTTGACCAAATTAACCCAAAAGGGTCCTCCTTTCAGGTGGTCGGTTTTCCTTATAGGATCGCATTATAGAGCGCCAGTATGATGATCCCCATCTGCTTGTCCTTAAGCACACGGTTCAACACGGTTATGCCAGAGATGTAACTATTGGGGATGGTGAGGTATTGAGGATGCAAGGTCGGATTTGTGTGCCTAATGTGGATGGGCTATGTGAGTTGATTCTTGAGGATGCCCACAGTTCACGGTATTCCATTCATCCGGGTGCCGCAAAGATGTATCATGACTCGAGGCATCACTATTGGTAGAGGAGAATGAAGAAGGATGTAGTGGGGTTTGTAGCTCGGTGCCTTAACTTCAGCAGATGAAGTATGAGCATCAGAGACCAGGTGGATTCTTTAGAGGATAGAGATTCCAGAGTGGAAGTGGGAGAGTATCACCATAGACTTCGTAGTTGGGCTCCCACGGACTTTGAGGAAGTTCGATTCTATTTGGGTGATTATGGATCGGCTGACCAAGTCCGTGCACTTCATTCCAGTTGGTGCTACCTATTATTCGGAGCAGTTGGCTGAGATTTACATCTGATAGATTGTCCGCCTTCACGGTGTGCCAGTGTCCATCATTTCATATCAAGGTACGCAGTTTACATTGTAGTTCTAAAGAGAAGTACATCGAGAGTTGAGCACTGAGGTTGAGTTGAGCACAACATTTCACTCTCAGACGGACAGACAGTCTGAGCGCACTATTCAGATATTAGAGGACATGCTACGCGCTTGTGTCATTAATTTTTGGGGTTCTTGGGATCAGTTTCTGTCACTTATAGAGTTTGCCTACAACAACAACTACCAGTCAAGCATTTAGATGGCTCCGTATGAGTCTTTGTATAGGCGATAATGTAGATCTCCGGTGGGTTGGTTCGAGCCGGGGGAGGCTAAGCTTTTGGGTGCTGACTTGGTTCAGGATGCATTTGACAAGGTTAAATTGATTCAGGAGCGTCTTCGCACGGTGCATTCCAGACAGAAGATTTATAATGACAGGAAGGTCCGTGATGTTTCTTACATGTTTGGGGAGAAGGTTCTGCTAAAATTTTCACCCATGAAGGGTGTCATGAGGTCGGAATGAAAGGTAAGTTGATCCCACGGTACATTGGGCCGTTTGAGGTACTTTGGAGGATTGGGGAGGTGGCTTACAAGCTTGCCTTGCCACATAGTTTGTTGGATGTGCATCCAATATTTCATGTTTCTGTGCTCCAGAAGTATGATGGTGATTCGTCTCATGTTTTGGGTTTCAGCACGGTTCAGCTAGATGGTGATTTGACTTATGATGTGGAGCCGGTGGCTATTTTGGGTTTGCAGGTTCAGAAGTTGAGGTCAAAGGATATAAATTCAATAAAGGTGGAGTGGAGAGGTTAGCCAGTTTAGGAGGCTACTTCGGAGACCGAGCGGGAGATGCGAAGCAGATATCCACACCTATTGAGACTGCAGATATGTTTGTAGACCCGTTCGAGGACGAACATTTGTTTAAGAGGGGGAGGATGTACAACCCATCTGGTCGTTTCGAGAGTTATAGCCCCCTTCCCTTATTTTCTGCTCATTTTATGCTTTACTATTATTTTATGACTTATCGGGGTAGTTGGCTAGGGTCCGGAAGGATTTCGAAATGAATTGAGACACTTAGTCTCACAATTAAAAGCTTAAGTTGGAAAAGTTGACCGGATGTTGATTTATGTGTAAACGACCCTGGATTCGAGTTTTGATGGTTCCGTTAGCTTCGTTGAGTTGTTTTGGACTTAGGAGCTTGTCCAGATTGTGATTTAGAGGTCCATAGAAAAATTAGGCTTGAAATGGCGAAAGTTAGAATTTTGGAAAGTTTGACCGAGGGTGAACTTTTTGATATCATGGCCGAATTGGATTTCCGGAAGTTGGAGTAGGTTTGTGGTGTCATTTTCGACTTGTGTGCAAAATTCGAGGTCAATCGAACGTGATTTGATAGGTTTCAGCGTCGTTTGTAGAATTTGGAAATTTCAAAGTTCATTAGGCTTGCATTGAGGTGCGATTCATGATTTTGATGTTGTTTAAGGTGATATAAAGACTCGACTAAGTTCGTATGATGTTATAAGACGTGTTGATATGTTTGGTTTAGGTCCCGGGGGTCTCGAGTTGCTGAAGAATTTTCATTGCTGGTGTAATCGCACCTGCGAAGTAGGAACCTCAGGTGCAAGCCCACAGAAGCGGGAAGAGAGACACAGAAGCGGGTACGTAAGAGATGAGCAGAGGTCGTAGGTGAGAAGATTCTCCCGCACCTACGTGGTCACGGAAGCGAAGCGATGGGCGCAGATGTGGCCCTGTGCGCAGGTGCGATGGACAGTTTCGCACATGCGATTGCGCAGATGCGGGTATTGTGTCGCAGCACCGGAGGAAGCTGGGTTAAGTGGCTTCCGCAGAAGCGGAGTTTCCACTACAAAAGCGGGACCGCAGAGGCAAATTTTGGGATCGCAGGTGCGGTTTAACGGGGCAGAACCTATATAAGCAAAGGATTCCAAAATTTTCACCATTTCTAACATTTTGAGCTCGGATTTTGGATATTTGAGAGGGTTTTTGAAAATAATCTTGAGGTAAGTTCCTTGTTTTCATTTTTATTCAATGTATTTGGTTCCCCATTGATTTTCCCACCTAGTTGGTGTGTTTTGAGGTGAAATTTGGGGGTTTGAGGCTTGGGATTTGGAGTTTGATTTTGGGGGTTTGAGTGGCGATTTGATGTCGGATTTTGACAAAATTGTTATGGTTAGACTCGTGGTCGAATGGGCTTTCGAGTTTTGTGACTTTTGTTGGATTTCGATATGTAATGACCCGGCCGGTCATTTTGAGAGTAATAGTCCCGAACCCCTGTTTATTTCTTTCCCCGTGTCTTTTTCTGCTTATGTGCCTTGTCGGGAGGTTATGTTTGTGGTTTCGAAGTGATTTGGGACACTTAGTCATTAAAATGGAAGGTTAAATTTTAGGATTTTGACCGTAGTCGGAACTGTGTGAAGACGACTCCAGAATGAAGTTTCGTCGGTTCTATTAGCTCCATGGGGGTGATTTTGGACTTAGGAGCCTGTTCGGATTGTGTTTTGGAGGTTTGTAGCTAAATTAGGCTTGATATGGCAAAAATTGAATTTTTTGTAAGTTAGACTGGATGTGGGATTTTTGATATCAGGGTCGGATTTTGATTCCGGAAGTTGGAATAGGTCCGTAATGTCGAATATGACTTGTGTGCAAAATTTGAGGTCAATCGGACGTGGTTTGATATGTTTCGACATCGGTTGTAGAAGTTTGAAGTTTTGAAGTTCATTAAGTTTGAATTGGAGGGTGATTTGTGTTTTTAGCGTTGTTTGATGTGATTTATGGGCTCGACTAAGTTCGTATGGTGTTTTAGGACTTGTTGTTATGCTTGGTTGAGGTCCTAGGGGCCTCTGGTTGATTTCGGATGCTTAGCGGATCAAAATTAGACTTGTGCATACTGCTGAAGATTTCAAG
Source organism: Nicotiana paniculata (assembly GCA_005239505.1). NCBI lineage: Eukaryota > Viridiplantae > Streptophyta > Magnoliopsida > Solanales > Solanaceae > Nicotiana > Nicotiana paniculata. The sequence goes on from ML361498.1 coordinate 24,164, forward strand.
CTTTTGGTGTTTTCGCACCTGTGGTAGGGAGACCGCAGGTGCGGGATCGCACGTGTGGGATCGCACGTGCGTGAGATTAACCGCAGAAGCGTATTTGGGAAGTGCGGTAAGGGGTCGCAGGTGTGAGGTAAATGCCGCATCTGCGATGCCCGCATATGCGCTTAAGGACCCGCAGGCGCGGAGAAGACTGCATAAGCGGACAGTAGTCCACAGGTGCGCACTCGCAGGTGCGGCCCTTTTATCGCAGAAGCGGACCCGACCCTCTTAAATCATTCCGCACCTGCGAAGCGAATTCCGTAGGTGTGGCATCGCAGGTGCGACTGGGAGCCCGCAGAAGTGAAATCGCTTGGCAGAAAAGGCTAAGTTCGAGGGTTTATTTCCATTTTCAATTTAGGGACCTTGAGAGCTCGGATTGATACGATAATTAAAGGATTTTTCAGAGAGAAATTTTGGGTAATGATTCTTAACTCGTTCATAGTTATATTCCACTAATCTATAGTTGATTTCATCATTTATTAAGGAATTTGGTTGAGAAATTTGGGGAAAAAGATTGGAAGTTCTTCAACTAAGTTTTTAAGTTTTGATTCAGATTTTGATATCAGATTTGTATAATTTTGGTACGAGTGAACTCGTGAGTGAATAGATGTTCATATTTTATGACTTTTACTCGATTCTGAGACGTAGGCCTGGGGAGGCTTTTTAGAGCGATTTTTGAAATTCTTGTTAAAGTCTTGATTTCATTAATTAGATTAGTCTATTACAGCTATATTTATGATATGTAATTTTGTTTGGCTGGATCTGGGCCATTCGGAGTCGGATAATCAAGGAAAATGCATCCTTATTGACTGATTAAGCTTGGTTCGAGGTAAGTGTCTTACCTAAGCTTGTGTGGGGGAAATCCCCTTAGGAGTTGGTACTGTTGTGATATGTGAGCCCCGTGTACGTGAGGTGAAGCGTGCGTACACAGGCTATTTGTTGTAAAATCCGATTTTTACTGAGTAGTAACCTGTTTTCATCTTAATTGAGTTATACCAGCATGTGTAGTTATCATGTTTAATCTAATATCACATGTCTACGTGCTTTAACTGTTTATTTGAACTCTGTGCAACATGCCTAGTTGATTTTCTGCTTTTCCTTGATCTTTATCAGTCTTAACTGTAGAATTTTTGCTGTTAACTGTTGCATTTATCGGTTTGAGTTGTGTGTTTACTTTTGAGACTACGAGGTGGTACCTAGGGAGTTCTCCTTGCATATTTACTTTTGAGACTACGAGACAGTACCTCAGGAGTTCTCCCAGAATATTTACTTTTGAGAGTATGAGGCGGTACCTCGGGAGTTCTCCCAGCACATTTACTTTTAAGACTACGAGGCGGTACTTCTGGAGTTCTCCCTGCACATTTACTTTGGGATTACGAGACGGTATCTCAGGAGATCCCCTATTGTTTACCTCTGTGTGCTATACTGTTATTTTTTTGTGTTTTCCTTTTGTTAAATTCTAGCCTCTTATTATATTGCTATATTCTCCTGCTTTATTTATTATACACCGGTGGGCCCTGACCTGACCTTGTCACTACTCGATCGAGATTAGGCTGTACTAGGTACCATTGTGGTGTACTCATGCTACTCTTCTGCACATGTTTTGTGTGCAGATCCAGATGCTTCTTATAAGATACGTCATCAGTGAGCAGTGACAGTTTAGAGACTTCAAGGTATATCTGCCTTGTCTGCGGACCTCGGAGTCCCCCTATATTCTCTCTTATGCCATTTACCTTCCATACTTCTTTTATTAGACTCTGGTGTATAGAGATACTAGTTTCCTTCTGTAGCTTGTGACTTATGATGTTTCGAGTTTTAGGAATATTGTGTATTACTAGAGTGTTGGTTATTGTACATGCCGAGCGGCATTGTTACCGGTTATTTAGTTATCTGCTGCAGTTAGTTGTTAAGTCTTACTTCCATTTGTGTTATTTTCGAAAATTGTTAGTCTTAACTAGTTGTAGAGACTAAGTGTCATCACGCCGTTTTACGGAGGTAGTTTTGGGTTGTGACACGAGATGTGGGCCCGGGGCCGGCTTGAAGCCGATTTCGGAATTTGATTCATAATTTCATATTTTTTTTTGTGGAATTGATACCTTTAGCCTGTATTAATTGTATTGTACTGCTTGTGGCTAGATTCAGGTCATTCGGAAGCTGAGTTGTGAGGTAAGGGCGTATTGGGGTAAGTAACAGTTCTAAATCTGGTTTTGAGGGTATGAAACCCCAGATTATGTGTTATATGGTTGTTTTGGAGGTCTCGCACATTCTAGGTGACGGGAGTGTGGGCGTGCACCGTGGGAATTGGGACTCGGTCCATTCCATGAAACTGTGAAATTAAATAACATGTTGCTAGCTATATGCTTTCCATGTGTTATAGAAATTTGACTGTAAATCATGTTAGAAATCATATTTAGGATATGTGTTGGTACTGTAGAGACCTACGGAGGCTGTGATACATGTTTAACTTCCTGCTAATTGCTACTTGTACTCAGCCGCAGTCTTACTTGCATATTATACCTCAGTCTCTATTATTCCAAGTTGATACATTATATCATTTCTGTTTTGGGCTGATTTTCCATGATTACTAAGAGTCCCTAAGACTAGAGAGGTTGATGATTGAGTGAAACCGAGTGCCTGATTGTGAGGTATTGATATCATAGCACATGAGTTGTCCTTGCGAATCCAGATATTTATACTGTAGCACGTGAGTTATCCGTGCGGACCCTGATATGATACTGTAGCACGTGAGTTGTCCGTGCGGATCCTGGTATGATACTATAGTATGTGAGTTGTCCGTGCAACACTCGAGTTGTCCGTGCGGATTATAGCGCTTGGGCTGTAGGATCCCCTCCGGAGTCTGTACACCTCAGTGAGCACAGGCACCCGTTGAGTTTGAGGGCTGAGTGCCGAGTGATGAGTTATTGAGGAAGTCTGAGCGCATGTTGCCCTGAGAGGTTGTATTAGCTTTCATTGTTGTCGCACATAACTATCATATACCACTGTTTGAACTTCTGAGAGAGATTATATTCGGTTCTTACTTGAATTTGGCTTTTATAAACTGATTTGACTTAAATTTCCGGATATGAAAGCATGTATATTTTTCCTTGTTTAGACTACTGGAAATGAGCTATAATTGTGTAGCTCGTCACTATCTTCAGTCCGTTATTTTGGTATTGTTACTTACTGAGTTGGTTGTACTCACGCTACACACCCTACACTTTGTGTGCAGAACTAGGTGTTCCTGGACATAGCGGGTGTTGATACCTTGAGCAGCTGATCTTTGGTGACTTCGAGGTAGCTGTCCGGCGTTCGCAACCCTTGTTTTTCTCCTTCTCTATCTTTTCTTTTCATTATTTCTAGATTCAGACTATGTTGGACAGTGTATTTCAGACTTTTGACACTTAAATGCTCATGTATTCTGTGACACCCCGGTTTCGGGAGAGATTTGTATTGTGTTGCGTATTTATTTCTGTTCTTAAAAGGTTTCTTAAATATTAACTGCTTCCGTATGATTTTCAAAGCTTTTTACTGTGTTGAGATGGTTGAGTAGTGGTTTGCTTAAGTTCCACGATAGGCGCCATCACAACGGTTTATTTTTGGGTCGTGACAGCTTGACCCAAAGCAGATAATATCACACCATATTAAGAGTATTTTTGGATCTTTTTAGCCCAACAATTTATTTTATATAAACTTTAATTCCCTGCAGGAAATTAGCTTGGGTTTCGATCAACCTCTTTTTAGTAACTTAAAAATGTCATTCATAGAAGATGAAGAAAAAAAGGGTTATTTACATCATATAGCCATCCTTTAAAATAATAGTTGAAAAATATCTATTTTATATTGATATACATATTTTATACGTAATAAGTATTTTTTTATATTTGACTAGCGGTTGTGATTATTTTCAGCCGAGCGGCCAAATGTGTTAAAAGCCAAAGAAAAAAGGTCATATATGAAATGATCACATTGGTGATTGGACCAATGTTAGAAGATAAAATGGGCTACTTTACTTAAATAGATTCATTATTAGGGAAAGCCCAATTTATAGAACAAGGGCAGACCTGCCAAGTTGCTCTTAGATGAAAATCGTACCAACTGCTTCTTATTGTATTTTTTTTTGAAAGAAAAGTGCAAATATGGTAAAAAAAAAATACTTATTTAACTCCAATTTTAAACTTAAATTCATGGTATCTGAATTTTGGATCCTTCACCAGTCGTACAGTAGGCATACATGTGTATTAGTTCTCTGTTGATAGATCAAGTAATATGCATTTGCTGACTTTGGTGGATCTCGGATTCAAACTTTATAAGTATGACGACTTTAAGTGCTAATAAGTAGATTTTAGATTTAATATTTGACTGAACCTCATAAGACAAATATATGATTAATAAAAAAACCTACTCAGATTTGGTCGAACCCCTAAGTTACTGTCTAGCTCCGCCCGCACTTGTTGGTTCTGCATCCCAATGTATTATTATCATAAGAAGAATTAATCCAAGTAGTCGTCCACCCAACCATTTTATATTAAAAATAGCCGGTGGAGTTATAATATGTGCAAAATTTATGTATTATATGTGTATAATCAATGTATAATTTATGTATATGACTAAAAAAGTAAACAATAAATATGATCGGCTATTTGGATAAAATCCCTTATCATAATTCATAGACACTATAATTTTCAGGGTACAAATCCCGTAATTCTGGTGGGGTGACAAAGATATAAAATTTATTTTTTAAGGTGTAGAAGTAAGCATGGACAGAAACTACCTATAGTGGAATGCTCTAATGTATATTATTTTGATGTCTTTTATATTATTTGAGAGATTATTATTTTTACCATATATTATTGTATATAATGAAGGAATATTATTATATTAGAATATGAGTTGGAGAAGAAATTTCTAGGGAAGGTAGATTAAATAGACCATCATATTTTACCCATGTTATGAACCATTTCCTTTATAATTATCAGCTATGGAATAGAAAATGCAATACACACATTATATATCTCGAAACAACTATATTTAACTAATTATCATTACAATCCTGTGAAAATCATAACAAAGAGAGAGGAGAGAATGATGAAGAAAATTATTGGACGATATAACTACGTTACTCAGATTCTCCAAAAATATTACAGCACCAATGTCGGATCCTCCAAAAATTTATGACAATTTTGGAGGATTCGAGCCATAGGCATATAGTACACACTACGTAACTAAAACATAAAGGACTAGAATAAACAATAGTATATGTTAGTTAATATCTCCTAGCATCAAATCTGTGTGTTGGTTGAAGCTTCTTGGCTATTAGTCACCCTATTTTTTGATCCAATCTCCAATTCTTGCCTTAGCACAGCCAATGAATCTGAGACTTCAGCTTTATACACATAAAACTTGCTCACAAACAAGAAAAAAATGAAGTTCAATAAGTTGAGTAGCGCGAAAAACGCATAGTAATAGTCAAGATGAGATGCATTCAAGTTGTTTAAGATCCATCCTCTGTGATTCCCATGCTTTTTGGTTATATGAGAAACTGTAGAAAGCAAGAAACTACTAATGAAATTCCCAACACCAAGACTTGTCATAGAATATGAAGTTCCTAAACTCTTCATCCCTTCTGGTGCTTGATCATAAAAGAACTCAATCTTAGCTACTTCCAAAAATGCATCAGCTGTTCCCATAAGTATAAACTGAGGTAGCAAAATGAGTATAGATAATGGTACTTGTCTACCATTTTCAACTAGGCCATTCTCCTTTGCTACACTAAGTCTATGCCTTTCGACGAACGATGCTACTAACATGATCACAATATGGATTGCCATTCCAATTCCCATTCTTTGTAATATGTTTATACCTCTTGGATTATTCGTCAATCTTTTGGCTATTTTCATGAAGAAACGATCGTAGAGCACAACGGAGACTAGCAACGATATGGTAACGAATGCACCTAAACTAGCTGGAGGGATACTGAAATTACCAATGTTTCTCTTTAGGGTTGTGCCTTGTTTGACAAATAGTGTGTTGATTTGAGCTATCATTGTACTTGGAATGAATGTAGCTATCAAGATTGGTATCATCCTTAGCATTTGCTTAGTTTCTTCCACTTGAGTTACTGAACATAACATCCATGGATCAATTGCATCTGTTTTTACACATGCTTTATTCAGAAACCTGCAACAAAATGTTTTACAGGATTATTGTGTCATCCAAAACAAACAACGTAACAACGACAACAACAAACCCAGTGTAATCCATAAGTGGGATCTTGTGAGCTAGTGTGTACGCAGATCTTACTCCTACCTTACGAAGGTAGAGAGACTATTTCCGCTAAAGGAATGCAAAAATACTCTTGGGATTCTTTTTCCTCTTCTTTTCTTGCTTATCCTATTTTATTATGTGTTTTCTTGTAATGTATGGGCTTAACAACCTATATAATTAATGGATATATAAATAAAACAAGTAATCCCTCATTCCAACTTTTATGACTCTCCTATTTTGAAAAGTTATAAAAAATTTGATACCATACAACTTTTACAATTTGTCAAAAATTTAAAATTGATTAAACTATTCACTTTATTATGCATGTATTTTCTTCCATCATCATTAGTACTCCTAATATATATTATTCAGCCTAATATTTTAAACTACGCGTCCAGTAAAATATTATCATAGATGAGTACTTGTTTTTAGTAAGTGTGAGTTCTAACCAAAAAAGGTACTCGCTTCGCTTCAAATTAGATGAGATACTTTTCTTTTTAGTCTGTTCCAAAATAAATGATATATTTTTTAATTTGAAAATAATTCAACTTTAAACTCTTCATTTTACTCATTTTATCCTTAATGAAAAACTTTTATAACCACAAAAATATCATGGCCCCACAAAACATTTATCCCTTAAGCTTTTAAGACCACAAGTTTCAAGTAAAAATTGCGCGGGGCACCCTATTTGGTCGCCCCATTTAACCTATATCCGCTTTTTAAAAAACTTTTAACTTGTACCCAATTTTAAAATAACTTCAGCTCCCCTTTTCCTCGCTGAGCTGAAGTTCACCAGTTAAGCTGAAGTTCGCCAGTTATAAAGACAAAACTTCAGCATACGGGGCTGAAGTTCCTCAGTTACAAAGACAAAACTTCAGCTCTAGAGCTAAAGTTTCCCAGTTACAAACTTCAGCTCTAGAGCTGAAGTTCCCAAGTTATAAAGACAACAACTTCAGCATATGGGGCTGAAGTTCCCCCAGTTACAAAGACAAAACTTCAGCTCTAAAGAACTTCAGCTCTAGAGCTGAAGTTTTGTCTTTTAAACTGGGGAACTTCAGCCCCGTATGCTGAAGTTGTTATCTTTATAACTTGGGAACTTCAGCCCCGTATGCTGAAGTTCCCCATTTACAAAAGACAAAACTTCAGCTCTAGAGCTGAAGTTCCCCAGTGTAACTGGGGGAACTTCAGCCCGTATGCTGAAGTTTTTGTCTTTATAACTGGGGAACTTCAGCTCCGTATGCTGAAGTTTTTGTCTTTATAACTGGGGAACTTCAGCTCCGTATGCTGAAGTTTTTGTCTTTATAACTGGGGAACTTCAGCTCCGTATGCTGAAGTTCCCCATTTACAAAGACAAAAACTTCAGATCTAGAGCTGAAGTTCCCCATTTACTAGAGCTGAAGAACTTCAGAGCTGAAGTTCGCAAGCTACTTTAGGCCGGTCTACTAGAATACTGAAGTTTTGTGTGATTGCCTTGCTACTTCAGCCCCGCATGCTGAAGTTATGCGTAAAAGCGGGTACAGATGCAATTTTTTTACAAAGCGGGTAGAAGTTAAAACGTTGCACAAAAAGTGGGTACGGATGCAAAAGCCCCAAGTTTCAAAAGTCTTTTTTTTTTTTTTTCTTAAACTTTGTGTCAAGTCAAACTAGCTCATCTAAATTGAAACGGAGGGAGTACATAAAATACCACTCTGCACTTGAATTATACCATTTGTATAAAAAAATCGAGAAACTAAACATTGTAGCCGCTCTAAAAAAATAGCTGATAAAATATATATTTTTTGTATATGTATAAAAAAATATACATGTATATATATGTAATTATATTTTGTCGAGCGGCCAAATATGTAAGTTGCTTACGTACATTATTAGCGTAAGATAACTAAAAAGACAAAATTAAATACATACCTCAATGTGGGGGTGGAGTCAATTCTGACTTTTCCATTTTTGGTATATTCTCCCAAATCAAGCTCATACAACTCTTTTGGATCAGTAGGGACTGTAACTTTCCATTTCCTTAAGGCAGCTATAATGACCTTAGCCATTCTTGTAAATGGGCTTCCTCTGGGCTTTTTATGCCTATAAAAAGATGATCCAGCCAAAAATATCATTATTGATATACCAAGGCCCACTGTTGGAAGCCCATATCCAAGGGTCCAGCCCACATTATCTTGAATATACACAAGCACAGTATTAGCAAAGAGAGTTCCCAAGAAAATACTAAACATCCACCAATTGAAAAATGAAAGTTTTTGAGATTTTTCTTTTGGATGAAACTCGTCGAATTGATCGGCTCCGATCGTCGATATATTGGGTTTCGTGCCGCCGGTGCCGACTGCTAAGGTGTAGAGTGCACCAAAAAACACAGCTAGTTGAAGTGTGGATGCTTTCTTGCAGTCAGCTGCAGTTGGATTGGCACAAGGAGGAGGCTTTAGGCCATGGATTGATACAGCTAGGGTTAGTAGAAACATACCCTGTTACAATTTTTAATAAAAGTTGGTTAATCATTCTATAAGTATATATAATATTGTTCACATACCATAATGATTAGTCCGTTAAGGAATTCAAAAAAGATAAAAAAAGTAAAAAAAGCTAAAAGAGACTGTTACACGTGGGAATTGAATCAACGACTTAACAAAGATTAGGAATCAAAATATGATATATAGAGATACAACCGAATTTTGCCTTATATGTAGAATATAATTTTCTGGCGAAGGGCAGGTCGGGTGAAACGTCCCCACCCCCACCCCCCCTCCTCCTTAAAATCCGCCCCTGCTCACTCATGGTTCAAAACTCACTTCACTCATGGTTCAAAACTCAACCATATAAATTATATTAGGGGTACGATCCATTCTTAAACCCGGCATAAATACCAAATACTTTATACACTAAATTGTCCATCAAGTTGCAGATAAATGGTTTATGGCTAATGGCCTTATCCTTACTTTATACTCCCTCCGTTCTAGTTTATATGAACATTTTCTTTTTGGTCCGTTCCAAAAAGAATGATCCTTTTTAAATTTGAATTTTTTTTAGCTTAAACTTATAATTTTATCTTTAATGAGAAGCTTTTATAATCATACAAATACTCTGGACCTCTTTTTGACTTGTTTAGGACCATAAATTTCAAAAATCATCATATTTTTTCTTAAACTTCGTGTCTAGTCAAACAGATTGACGTAAATAGAAAAGGGGGAGAGTATTTTAGTACAACAGCATGACCATTCATGGTCAATTCTTCTCATTTCGATGACTTATAGCCAATTAAAATAATCAAATTATTGTAGGATGCGACAAGAGACTAATGTACAAGTACGGGTCTATTTATGTCACCATCTGAAAAGTTCATATAAAGGGCAAATAAATAGAAGGAAAAAAAATCCAACTTCAAATTTAATTAAGAAAATGAAGTGTTGAAGGAGTAGATGAAACTAAATTCTTGGTGCAACGAGTAATAACGACAATGTGCGACTATTACTAAGACAGTATTCAAATAACCTTGCAATTATAGAGTATATGCTGGCCTAGAGTAAAAATTTAGGCAAAATAATATTGTATCAAGATAATAGATGAAAAATATATATTTTTGCATATTTTTATATATATATTTACTCTTCTGTATATTATATACAAAAAATATATGAATTTTATATACTTATGCGATTATTGAATATAAATAGTTTCAGGTGGAAACTAAAGGTGATGTTTACCCTAAAATTAATCTCGTCAAAGTGCTCTTTTTAATCCTTTATATAAACAATTATAATCGAGTCAGTTAATCCACAAGAAATACATATAAAATAATTGCGTTTCAATCCGAAATAAGTTGGAGTCGACGACCTACCAAGAGATAAATAGCAGAGGCAATCAAGAAAGTCCAATAACGTCCAAGAAAAGAGTCAGCAAAGTAGGCGCCTAAGATAGGGGTCATCCAAATTGTGCCCACCCAATTTGTTACATTGTTTGAAGATTTCACTGTGCCTTGGTGCAGTTTCTCTGTTAAGTAGATTACCAAGTTTGATGATATTCCATAATACGCCATACGTTCGAACACTTCATAAACTGTAAAATTCAATAAAGAGAAATTGTTAAAGTACAAGAACGTAGACGAGAAATTAAGGAGTCAAACTATTTACTATAATCACAGGCGGATTCAGAATTTTAACACGACAAGAATATAATATTTTGATCAACCAAAGTTTCCGAAAGACTTTTAGGGTTCAGGGTGTCAAATAACATGCTAGATTCATTAGTAATGAGCTCCTTAGTCTTCGGTTGTTCAATTTATTATGGTTGAGTTGGTTGGGAGACTTGATGACTTGGTGCAACTCAAAAGATATGCAGTAAAAAGGTCCATATTACATTCCCCAAGAATTGCAGAAATATTAATACATTTAATTTTCTCTATGACTGACATATATTATTTATTTTAGTTTTTTTTCAATTTCGCTAACAAAGAACAAAAACTACTTGTACAGCCTTCTCCCGTTTGCCCTAGAGGGCTTGCAGGAGGTATCAGTAAACCACAATCAAGTAAAACTGAAAAAGGGCAGCGTGGCATGAAGTATTTTACGCTCGTACCTCAGCTCGTACAAGAATCATATCTCAAAGGATGTGACGTAGACGATGACTAACATTTGAGTAAACTACCTTTGCGATAGCCCCAATTTTGAATACATTTTCTTGGAATTGGGTATGAAGAGAGTCTTTCTTTATTTAGAATATGGTTTCCACAGTTACGTACTACTTGATAAAATGAAACTTCATGACTTACAAGTTACGTCATATGGCTTTTCAGAAACTCTTTGGTGGAGAAGAAACGTTTATGGTAGCCAAACTTAGCCTACCATAATACCAAAGAATCATTCCGTAGAGTATAAAAATAATACTGAATATGATATATTAGTAATGCTAGGTAGTTAATTAGTTATGTTCAGATTATTTTTATCGACGGTTTGTATTTGGTATATTAAAAGTTTTGAAAGGACAATTCTGTCTTTATACATGCTTATCCATGTATTAAAAATTACTAATGTCATAATTTACAATGTATAAGAATAGTACCGAATAAAGTGTATAACTAATTAATTGGCATACATATATTATTTTTCCTAATACATTGAGACTCCACTTGTGAAAAATCAATAAGTTTGTTGTTACATCTAAGTCCTAAAAGCTTCTTAGATTTTCGTCGACTTAACAATCAGCTGATTCCTTAAAGAATTGAAACCCAACATAATTTCTTAATTAGACTTAAATGTAATCATAACTGTAGCTTATAGATTTGACAAAAATTAAATAACCAACGTGTAATGGGAAAGAACTGTCATAGTGCTGACATTAAAAAGAAACTTTTCTTGAAAATTGAATACAATATATTGTAGGGACCTAAAGATCTGTCACTAGTACGGGGACCAGCAAGCATCCCCAGTTGAAGGACCTAACATCATAGGCTAATGCAGCAAGGGAATATCGAGTTTATCTAAACTTATTATTTTTAATACGGAATATAAATTTGTATGTAAATATTTATTAAATTTATAACATACATTAAATATGAACCTATAATTTATATATATAATGAGTTCAATACTAAAAATCGTAATGAATGAATCTTTAAAATTTAAATCCTAAATTTATATCGTCAATAACACCAATTATAGTTAAAGTTCAACGAGGTTTTTTTCTCATTGTGGGACACAGATTTTAATACAGTAACATGGGATTTGCATTATTGGAAGATAACTCACAGCAAACCAACCCATCCAAAAGAGGATGAAACATGTGTGTAAAAGCAACAACTACTAGCTAGGATATATACAGCAATATATATTGCTTCACATCACTGACAAAGAGAGATTAATCAAGTGAAAAAGGTTTGTGGTGAAGATGATTCCTACAGTTTTATAAAGGGATAAGCTAAAGAAATTAAAGACACTAGACATCAATGTTTCATGGAGCTTTGCCATGACTAATGAAGTGACATAGGACGGCACGGTGCACAAAGCATCCCGTATTTAGAGTCTGAAAAAGGGCCAGATGAAGTAATATAAACGGTGAGAATTTATATAGCCGATCTCAACTTGATTGGAATCAAAACGTTATGTCACCGTTGTCTTAGTATGGGAGTGTTAGGGGAGTTTTCTTTTTTTTGGGAGGGGGGGGGAGGAGGGAGGAGGAAGAGAGGGAGCTAAGATACCATACCAACAATGAAGGAACAAGCTTTCCATCCACCTCTCTTGGATCTAAGAATAGGATTGCCTTTGAGATCCACTGTTCCATCTTTTGTATATCCATCATTATATCCATTTTCATCCACATGAGAAATTGCCATGAGTGTGAAAAATAGATGACCCCTTTATTCTTGTTATGCTAAAAAGTATAAGAATGGATTGAGAAAGAAAAAACGTGTTTCTGTCTTAGAATATCAAGTATGCTTTCTTTGCTGCCTTTATATAGACCTCATCTTAGTGCCTTTGAGACTTATCCATAAGTTTAATTTTATGGGTTTAGTATTCATATTTTAATCGCTGAACCTTTTATTTTATTTGATTTATGAGTTCATAGTTCAATATTTTTGACAATTTTAGTGGGTTTTACACAGATAAATTTATGTCTAGACTAAAAGTTATGCGTTCAAATGAATCACATTAGCTACTAGATCCGCCCATATCTTACCTTAACCTTTCAAGAGTTTAACTTAAATATATTGATAATGCAATAAATATTTACACAATCAAGTTATTAATAAAGTAACTATAAGAAAATATTCATGCTAAATATTGGTTGACAACATGATAAAAATGATAACTTAATAAGTTAAGCTACCCCGATTATTTTTAAAAATCCTTTAAACTGTCAGTATATATACCTTAAATCTGCTATTCAAACCACATACTTAATTTCAGCAGTACTACAGTTCAGGGGTTTTGTATCAAACATAATTATCTTAAAATAAGTAGAGAAATTGTCACTGTCTATTAAATGCCAAGAGTTGTCTTTGCAAATTGCAAGTTGCATGAATAAGGGTAATATTGTTTCTCCTTTCTGCCCTCCTTAAAAGATTGACTAAGAAGGAGAAAGCAAAGAGATAAAGGCAAGTAGTGGTGCCCATGTTGACTATCCACTCATTTTTTCATGCTATTAAGAGAGAAGTCAAATTTTAGGGTGCCCATCGAATGATTGATATTATAATCTCTTTCGGACCAGAACTTATTTTCGAGGGTGAGTGCATCGAATTGGATCAACCATTAACGAGTAATTCTAACGTAGACAAATTTGGTTATAGATATACATGTATACGTTTAAAATTGGGCTCACTCCTTATGTGACTCATCGAGATTGAAACGTAATAGATTAAGGTTCAACCTCGAATCATATTGAACCGTGGTCCGAGGTTACACCGTCAAAGATCGAGCCCCCGGGACCGAAAAAAATTGAGATCGACGGAAATTTGCTGACTTGGATAACATAAAGACGAAATATCCGTGATCGAGCGCAGATCACGGTAGAGATCTCGACATGTGTCAAGGATAGGCAGACTAATTAGCCAATCATGAGATATATAGTAGGGGAGTCCTACTATATAAAGGGGATAAGATCATTTATAAAACACATCACATTTACGCAATACAAAGCAATACATTGTCTTTTTCTAGCTTTCATTATCTTGTTACTGTGTCAGTTGCAACTTCTATTGGTTCAACGGTGCTCGAACTCGAGGGCCAAGGCTATTCAATTCGTTTGGTTTGCATTTATTTCTTTTATAGTCAATTTCAATATTAATATATTTTCTCAATTTGTGCCAAGTTATATCACGCATCCTTAAAACCGCGTATAAATTCAATTGTTATCCGTTGTTAGGGTAAACATTTTAGCACCCACCGTGGGGCTAAGGATAATAGCGATTGTCTGGTACTAACTTTCGTAACACCACTGTTTTACACTTGTTCTTGTGAGTATCTTTGGTTCCAGGATCAAAATGTCGAACTCTCAAGCATCAACCGCACACGTGGACAATGACCTCGGTCACCATGACGAGAATGACAACATAGCACCGGGGAATGACGTACCTCTAGTTGTCCTCGATGGAGCTCTGGCTGTAGATCCAATCGACGTCAGCTCGCATGTATCCATCAATGCAAATTTGGCCGTCGGTCCCGAGAGTAGTATCCGTAGGGATGTTCGATCGGCCGCCCAGAGCACACATGGCGGCGAAGAGGGCGGAATCAGCCTTCGGGTGATCTTCGAGATATTGCAGGCTCAACAAGCCGCAATAGCCCAGCTCCAAAACCAGAATCATGCACCAAGCAGGATCGAGCCCGAGCTGTCCCAAGAAGTTGTTCACAAGGTCTAATCGGTGTCCAGGAAATCAAACGGGTCTGAATCGGGGGCCGATCCCGCAATCATGAAGATGCTCTAGGAACTAAAGAAACGAGTTGAGTCGGGGGAAAAGAAGATCAAAGCAAACGACAAGAAGGTCGAAACTTATAACACCAAGGTTGATCGAATCCCAGGGGCACCACCATCTTTGAAGGGTTTGGATCCCAAAAAGTTCGTACAAAAGCCTTTCCCCCCGATCGCGGTTCCCAAACCGAAATCCAAGAAGTTCCGCATGCCCAAGATTCCTAAGTACAATGGGACGACCGACCCAAACAAGCATGTCACCTTTTAAACATGTGCAATTAAAGGAATGATCTAGAGGACGACGAGATCGAATCCGTGTTACTGAAGAAGTTCGGGGAGACCTTGTCAAATGGAGGTATGATATGGTACCACAATTTACCACCTAACTCTATTGATTCTTTTTCTATGTTTGCAGATTCTTTTGTAAAGGCACACACCGGATCCATTAAGGTTGAGACTAGGAAGTCGGACCTTTTCAAGGTAAGGCAGAAATATAATGAGATGCTCAGAGAGTTTGTGTCCTAGTTCCAAATGGTTTGGATGGATCTATCACCGATCGTGGATGATTGGGCCGTTCAAGCTTTCACTCAAGGGCTCAGTGTACAAAGCTCAGTGGCTTCACAGCAGTTGAAGAACTTGATTGAATACCCGGCAGTTACCTGGGCCGATGTACATAATCAATATCAATAGAAGATTAGAGTCGAAGATGACCTGCTGGGGGCTCCTTCCGAGTCTGTTTATCCTATCAGGCTCATTGACAGAATCAAGAGGGAAATTGATCGAGAACCTAGGTTGAACAGGGATCGATACCAGCCGTATTATGGAGATCGTAAGAGCAGTGGATCTCGGCGCGACCCTGTACGAAGTGAAAGGAGAAACGACCGAGGCCAGAGCTTCGAGGACTCATGAGCAAGAATGGTTTCGACAGGCATACCGGAGCTAAAGAAGCACCACGATTGTCAGAATATAACTTCAATGTTGATGCATCCGCCATCGTATTGACTATTGGACGCATCAAAGATACTAAATGACCTCGACCTCTGCAGATCGATCCAACCTAGAGGAATCCCAAACGAATGTGCAAATATCATGGCGCATGTGGCCATAGAAAAGAAGATTGCAGAAAGTTGAGAGAAAAAGTAGCTCGGTTATTCAACGAAGGGCACCTTCGGGAATTTCTGAGTGATCGAGCCAAAAATCATTTCAAAAATAGAGATTCCAACAAACAAAATGATCAAGAAGAACCTCAACATGTCATCCACATGATTGTCGGAGGGGTCGATGTTCCCCAAGGGCCAGTGTTAAAACGCATCAAGGTCTCGATCACAAGGGAGAAACGAACTCGGGATTACGTACCAGAAGGAACCTTGTCCTTCAACGATGAGGACGCAGAAGGAATCATGCATCCCCATAACGATGCACTGGTAATATCTATACTCATGAATAAGACTTGAGTTAAACGTGTGTTAATTGATCCAGGTAGTTCGGCCAACATCATTTGATCAAGGGTCGTAGAACAGCTCGGCCTACATGTCCAAGTTTTGCCTGCGGCCCGAGTGCTCAATGGATTCACATGGCTTGTGAAACTACTAAGGGGTGAAATAACTTTTCCAGTGAACATAGACGGGACCATCCAGTAGACCAAGTTCCATGTTATCGAGGGAGATATGAGGAATAACCCCCTGTTCGGGAGACCATGGATCCATAACATGAGAGCAGTACTCTTGACCCTTCACCAGGTTCTAAAATTCCCGAAATCGGAGGGATTCAAAATAATCTACGGGGAGCAACCGGTCACAAAGGAAATGTTTGTCGTTGACGAAGTGATTCCAATATTCGACGAAGGGGTCAAATTCGAACAGAGAACAGGAAGCCAAATAACAATCACAGACACCAGCCTCGACCCAACTAGAAAAGCAGGGGAATGACGAAGATGATGATTGTTTGGGTCCTTCGATCCTTCATAGTCCTCGATGACTCCGACGCTACCAAATCAGCGGTCGAAGATCTGAAGCAAGTCATACTAATCGAACATCTGGCCGAATGAAAGGTAAACCTAGGCACGGGGTTAACTCTCGAGCTTAGGAAAAAACTTATTCAATTTCTTATAACTAACATGGATTGCTTTGCCTGGTCTCATATCGATATGACAGGGATTCCATCGAAAATCACCACCCATAAACTAAGCTTGGACTCGAAGTTCCATCCGGTGAAGCAGAAAAGAAGACCCCATTCCGAGATCAAGCTTGCCTTCATCAAGAACGAGGTAACTAATCTTCTTAAAATAGGGTCCATCCGAGAAGTAAAATACCCTGAATGGTTAGCAAACGCAGTAGTAGTCCCTAAGAAACAGAAAAAGCCTAGAATGTGTGTAGATTACAAGGATTTAAACAAAGCATGCCCCAAGGATTCTTTTCCTTTACCTAATATTGATCGCATGATCGATGCCACGGCCGGCCATGTGATCCTCAGTTTTCTCGATGCCTATTCCGGGTACAACCAAAAGCAAATGAACCCAGATGATCAGGAAGAGACCTCGTTCATCACTAAATATGGTACCTACTGCTATAACGTAATTCCATTTGGATCAAAAATGCTGGTTCCACTTACCAACGCCTAGTAAACTGAATGTTCAAAGAACAAATAGGGAAATCGATGGAAGTTTACATTGATGACATGTTAGTTAAGTACCTATAAGCAGAGGACCATTTGAAGCATTTGAAGGAAACCTTTAGTATACTGAGGAAATACAACATGAAGCTGAATCCAGAAAAATGAATGTTCGCGGTTGGGTCTGGCAAATTTCTCGGATTCATGGTATCCAATCTAAGAATCGAGATCAACCCCGACAAGATCAAAGATATCAAGGACATCATGTTAGTAGATAATGTAAAAGTCGTACATAGATTAACTGGGCGCATATCCGCCTTGGGGTGATTCATCTCGAGGTCCTCCGATAAGAAGCATCAATTTTTCTCGTTGCTGAAGAAGAAAAATAACTTCACATGGACTCCGGAATGCCAACAGGCTTTGGAAGATCTTAAATGATACTTATCGAGCCATTGCTACTTCACACAACGAGGGCGGACGAACAACTGTACATATATTTGGCGGTATCAGAGATAGCAGTAAGTGGAGTCCTAGCTCGGGAAGAACAAGGTACGCAATTTTTGATTTATTATGTTAGCCGGACCTTGGGCTAGGCCGAAACTAGATATCCCCACCTAGAAAAATTGGCGCTCGCTTTGATAAGCGCCTCTAGGAAACTAAAATCGTACTTTCAATGTCACCTCATATGTGTTGTAACAACTTTTCCATTGCGAAATATTATGCGTAAATTCTAGCTTTCGGGACGATTGGACAAATGGGCCGTAGAAATCAGCGGGTATGATATTGAATATCGACCCCGAACAACCATTAAGTCTCAAATTTTGGCAAACTTCGTGGCTGACTTCACGCCGGGCCTAATACCCGAGTTCGAAAAAGAGTTGTTGGTAAACTCAAGTACGTCCTCGGGAATCTTGACCCTCTTTATGGACGGTGCATCAAACGCGAAGGGGTCCAGACTCGGCATCGTACTAAAACCGCCAACCGACAACGTGGTTAGAGAATCTATTACAAATGTGAAATTTACTAACAACGAGGTCGAATATGAGGACATGATTTTGGGCCTCGAACTAGCCAAAAGCTTGGGTGTGGAGGTGATAGAAACCAAATGTGACTCCCTCCTTGTGGTGAGTTTGGTTAATGGGATCCTCGAAGTTAGAGAAGAACAAATGCAAAGATACCTAGATAAGTTACAAGTAACTTTGCATCGATTGCAGTACGTGCCTCAAGATCAAAATAGTGAGGCTGATGCCCTTGAAAACTTGGGGTAATCGGTCGAGGACGACGAGCTCAATTCGGGGTCCCGTTGTGCAACTCATCAACTCAGTAGTCAAAAAAGGCCACACCGAGATAAAATCCACAAGCTTGACCTGGGGTTGGAGAAATAAATACATAGAGTATTTGAAGATCGGAAAACTTCCTTCAGATCCAAAAGAATTGAGGGCCCTACGCATGACGGCACCACGATTCACCTTGTTCGAAGACGGAACCTTGTACAGAAGAATGTTTGATGGTCCACTAGCAATATGTTTGGGACCGGGAGATACCGAGTATGTTCTGATGGAAGTTCACAAGGGAACTTGCAGAAATCATTCTGGTGCCAAATCATTGGTTCAAAAGGTAATCAGAGCCAGCTATTACTGGATCGACATGGAAAAATATGCGAAAGAGTTTGTTCGAAAATGTGACAAATGTCAAAGACATGCACTGATGATTCACAAACCCGGGGAACTACTCCATTCGGTCTTGTCACCATGACCATTCATAAAATGTGGAATGGACATCCTTGGACCTCTTCCATGGGCACCAGGTAAAGCTCAATTTATTTTATTTATGACTGACTAGTTTTCTAAGTGGATTGAAGCACAGGACTAAGAGAAGGTTAGGGAGAAAGAATTCATAGACTTCATTTGGGACCACATCATATGTCGGTTTGGGATGCCATCCAAAATTTGTGTGACAACGGGAAACAGTTCATCGGCAGCAAAGCAACCAAATTTCTCGAAGATCATAAGATCAAAAGTATCCTATCAACACCTTATCATCTTAGCGGGAACAGTCAAGCCGAATCGACCAACAAAACCATCATCCAAAATCTTAAGAAGAGGCTAACCGACGCCAAAGAAAAGTGGAAGGAAATTCTGCCCGAAGTTCTTTGCGCATACTGCTCAACGAAAATCCAGTACAGGGACTACCCCATTCTCACTGGTTTATGGCGCCAAAGCTCTAATACTGGTCGAAGTCGGATAGTCGAGTATCAGGTTCTGATATGCAACAAAGTAATCAAATGACGAGGACATGAATACGAGCCTGGAACTATTGGATGAAAGGCGTGAAGCCGACCTTGTCCGATAGGCCGCCCAAAAACAACGGATTAATAGATACTACAATCGAAGAGCCAATGTTTGATATTTTAATTTCGGGGACTTAGTGCTAAGGAAAGTCACCCTCAACACCCAAAATACGAACAAAGGGAAATTTGGTTCGAATTGGGAAGAACCGTACCAGATTCTCGAGGTCACTGGGAAAGGGTCCTACAAGCTCGAAATGATGAATGGAGAACAACTACCGAGCTATTGGACATATCTCACCTAAAACAGTATTACTGCTAAGATACGACCCCATTTCATTTCCTTTTTATTTCAGACTAATACTTGCAGGTGGTCAACGAGAAATGACAATGGAGTTTTTGGCAAATGGCACGAAGTCTTTAGTTTGAAAGCACGTGTTGCACTCTTTTTCCGTTAGGCCTGTTTTGTCCCAAATGGTTTTTTGGCAAGGTTTTTAACAAGGCAACAATGGATCGTGCTAACTTAGGATCAGGCCCAATTACGAATCGGCACCAAAGATCAATTCAACAATATCCGGGGTTCCTTTGCAATCAACTTCGAATACAGAGGGGATACCCTCAGATATGAATTACCTTCGCATATTAACTCTAACGAGGAAACTACTTCATAAAGGAAGGGTCTCGATAGATAGGATTTATTATAAGGGCCAAGCGATCAAAACGAACCGTGCCCACGTACATTGCTCGAACCTGGCATAAAACATGTAAGCATGTATAACTGTTTTCATCGAGAATAAAGAGAAGTACTTTCCTTTCAATCTTCTTATGTTTTAAATTTTTTCCTCTTTACATCCCTTAAAGAGTTGCTTACTTCCGAAAATAACGAGCCCAAGGGCAATACATAACCGGAATGCGACTCACCACTCCCTTATTTGGGGACTTCCATCCAACTCAAACAACCCAAGTCATCGGGCCTCGGGGGCAAAAGACCTATTAGGAAACTCCCAGGTTTATGAAGGCAACGACCACCTCACTCGGGGACTGTTATCTCGGGAAATCCCGGATAACTCGAGAAAACAAGCCCAATGGGCAACTCCCGAACTAAAGGCTATGTCCAAATTAACACAGCTCAAAGATGTCCGAAATCCGTAACAAAAACTAGGCCTTCGAAAAATAAAAACTTTCACAAGTGTTTCTAAAGGCTACCCTTGACAAACTATAATTTGAGTTACTTACTTTGGGAAAAAGTTCCCGGTAACAAAGAACCCCCGTGTTGCCTTAAAAACAAAATAATGTAAAGGCAGAGTTTGTCCAAACTTACACAACCTAAGTTATTTTATGCTAAGTCATTCCGACCTTTGTGAATACAAGTAATAAAGTAAAGGAACAATTTGAGAGCCAAAAGGGGAAGAAAGCCTTGTATATATAACAATTCTTTTTACAAAGTCTAGAATGGGCTAGTATAAAAATTTACAATGGTCAAAATGTCCTCAAAAAGATGCAAAGGAAAGCATAAAATGTAAAGGACTAAGTGTCCTGGTCTTCATCGAAGGTAGCACCTCCATCCTCGGGATCTTCCCTATTTTAGGACTCGCTTAAGCTTTCAGAATCTTCCTCAGGAAAAGCCATCTTTTGGGCCCTGGCTTCTTCTGATTTGGCAATCTCGATTTTGGCCATAATATTGAAGCCCTGAGCATGAACTACCTCGAAGGCTTCCCTTCGAGCTTTCCATTTTGCATGATCCACCATGCTCTTGGCCTTCGCCTGGATGGCCTCGACATCGACCTTGAACTGGGCCACTTTAGCATCGGCTTTGGTGTTGGCCATGTCCATTTGAGATCTGGCCATTCGAGTTCATTGGCAAAGTTTTCCTTATAGGAAATAGCCAGGTCCAGTTGAGATTGAAGCTCCTTGATCTTCTTGACCTGCACCGAGGCCTTCTCTTTTGTAGCTTGGAGCTGGGTCTCGGCCGACTCCTGTTATGCTAGGACGGTTTCCTTTTTCGAGGATAAGATGTCCATATTCTTCTTGAATTTTTTAGACCCGGCTTGTATCGCATCAACTTGTGCCTCGAGCTGCCCGATCTGTTTGAGCCTCTGCCGGATTTTCATGATCGGATCGTTAGTTACTATCTCCAATTTGTCTTCACTATCGTGAAGCACTCAAAATACATGCTCGGCCATCTCGACATGCTCACACTGAGCCGCTTCTAAATCGGCCCAGAGCTTCTCACTCAGAAGCTTGTAAGTATCTCCCTTCTCAGTGAGTTCCCGGACCTCAGCCTCGTGCTCATCCCGGATTCGGAAGAAAACATCATGAGGCACCACCGAAGCTTGCAAGCACGAGGAAAGATGTTAGAATTATTTATAACTTCAAGTTTAAAATAAATAATGAACTGACCCTCGAACCTACCCGATTCAAAGCATGTTGGGCCTCGTTAAATAAGCAAGACGCCTCCAACGCATTCATCATGGCCTGATCTTCCTCGGTCACCAAGCATCTAAGGTAGATCGCGACCCCCACAGGGACATAAAAGACCCGGGCATCCTATGGGACAAAAAAGTTTATCGACCGCTTGCGGTCGGGGTTAACACTTGGGGCCGGGAATTGATCTACCAGCTTTAGGCTTGATGAAGACCCAGTAGCACCCAATGAATATACCTTATTTGGCACCGGAAAGTCACCAAGTCCAGCGACATCTTCTGAAGCAGTGGACTCAAATCTGTCTAAGAAGATGTGGATATCAGTCACCCTCTGAGGCCCCTCGTAAGAACAAATTTCTAACATAGCGGTCTCACGAATCATGGCGTCCAAAATTTGATGGGGTCCAAAAATATCGATCACTCCGAGATCGTCCCTCAGGACATCTTCCGCAGCTCGAGAAGCATCAGCCCCGGTCTCTTTCTCGAACCTCTCGGGGACTTGACCCACCGCCTCTTCTACGGCCTTCATGGCTCGAGGCATTTCGAAATCGCATCTTAAACGGGCCACCAGATCAGATGTTTATTCTTACTCGGCTCGTCCCTCAACCGATTGAGTGAGTCCGATGAGACTTCTCGGGCCCCAGCATTTTTGGGCTTATGCACCAGCTGCTTAGATCTCTTCTTTTCATAGTCGGAGGGAATCATAACTTTTCTTTTCCCCTTCTCTTTGTCATGTTTCAGAGCAGGGGGTCAGCGTGTATATCATCATCAGCTGATTGAGGCCTCATCTCGACGTCCTTTGGTAAACCTGCAAGATAAAAATACAACGAATTAGGGACTGATGACAAAAAGAAATGATATCATATGTATCAGGGAAAAACTCTTACCATGATTGCGGTCCTCCCATCGACTCGGAAGTACAAGTCATAAGATTTTAAAAATTTACACTAAAACTCCTAAAACTACCACTGTTCAGAAATAAGTGCAACAATGCAAACAAAAATATAAGATAGTGACTCCGAAACCGCGAATGCTGAAGCGACTTTACCTAGAGTCTCCACAGCAGCAACCGCTAGTATCAATAAATCGGCTGACTATGCGAAAACCTGGAATCTGCACAAAAATGTGCAGAAGAGTAGTATGAGCACACCACAGCGGTGCCCAGTAGTATCAAGACACTCATTGGTCTAATAAAAACTAAACAAGTATCAATATAGGAATCAGGGAAATAATGATATACACATAAAGGGTACGTAATATAGCAAACAAGACAGTGAATTCGATAAAGAAGGAAAACAATAAGTATCAGCGGAAACCATGAAGTAACACAAAGACTGAATAGAACACAGAAAAATCCGGCATGTAAATATACAACACGTACATGTAATGACTCAAAAACTTCAACCACTTCTACATCAAATTCATATTCATCTCCACGAGGTTCCGAACCTCGGACAAATCACCATTTATGGGTCCCAATATCCGAACCCTAACACTTTGCATCTTGCGCCCTCATTTGAGTACTAACTGCACGGATGACTCATGTGCCAATTGGATCATTCCCACCCATACGGTAATCATAACAAGAGTATCTATACTTGACAACAACAAGGAGTACTGAATCCATTAGTAGTACTTAACTATGTGTATGCTTGTGAAGGTGTCCTAACATGATTTCAACAACCAATAGACATAAGGAAAACAAAAGGGGCAACACGTACATTTTCTTCTCATAAATTTCCACACGAATGAACTCCCACGGTAAGTGTTCCAATACACAATATCAACAACAAGGAATGCCCCCAGGCCAACACAAGTATTACAGCCAATCCCTGACATAACCCACCTTGTCACGCCACGTGTAATATAGTACAGTATATGCCCGCCTTGTTTCGCCACACGTGCATAAACATGTTCCCACCTTGTCACGCCACATGTGCAACACTTAATCTCGTATACCTCTTTATCACGCTGCATGTGCAATATCAATAGTAAACATGGCACGGCAGAAACCTCGTGCAAATCCCCATATCAACAACCGCACGGCAGAAACCTCATGCATCACCACAACAAGTACAAAAACAACAATGGCAAAAGTTCAAGATACAATTAATACATCAACTCAAGAACCTTCGACCACAAGATAGGCAAAACTAGTTCACGAGAAATAAACATAATAAGGAGAGCTAGGCATATTACGAATCACTCAACAAGGAAGGAAAATAGCATGTTACAGTCGCACCTAATTACACGGGTGAACAACAAGAAATAAACACAAGTCTGATAACTCCATGTAAGGGCAAGTCACGAAGGTATAGAATATCTAAACTTCTTTTAAGGTTGAGCAGTTACGAGAATATTCAATAATTTCCACTTAAGGACAAGCAGCAGAGAATAACGATAACTTCATTTAAGACCAACACAATTATAGGTTCAGATGAAGATAATTGCAAATTTGAGATACGCAGTTAAGAAGATATAGCATGAAAGTAAAGGAAATAAAATCTTCGGATAAGTCAATTAGGAGTCAAGTAGGCAATATGGGTAAATCCGAAAGTAAGAACTTCCACATTTAAGAAGATAAAGATGACACTAGAAATTAGGAAATTCAATCATGCTAAGGACAATTCATACTCTGCGAATATAAGGACCTAAGATCCTAAAGGGTCAATTTTCCACAAACAAGTCCGAGCATGCACTCGTCACCTCGCGTACACTGACTACAATCAACATAGAAGACTCAAATCCTAAGGGGAAATTCCCCCACACAAGGTTAGGAAAGATACTTACCTCAACCGCTCAAATCAAACTTGAAATCACGTTCTTTCCACGAGTATCCGACTCCCAATGGCCCAAATCTAATCAAATCAATAGCATCGTGTAAATAATAATACAAGCAACTAGTTTAACTAATAAATTTGAAGCTAAGACGCGAAATTAGAAAAGTTGCCCAAAAAGTACCCTGGGCCCACATTTCGGAATCGGGTAAAAATTTACAATTATGAACACCCGCTCAATTATGAGAACACTCGAACAAAAATCATCAAAAACCGACGTAAAAATCAAACTCAAATCTCGGATTTTCAATTGGGAAACTTTTTCTCCTATTTCCAAACTTTTATTCTCAATTTCGTTGATAGAATGAGTAAAACCACAATAGATTAATGAAACAAAACCAAATTCGAGTAAGAAATCGTTACCCACAAGATTCCTCTGAAAATCTGCCCAAGAATCGCCTTCTCCCGAGCTCAAATAAAAAATGGAGTGAAAATGAACAACTCTCTATTCTGTCCCCTTTTCTGCCCAGCAATCCTCACACCTGCGGACATCTCTCGCACCTGCGCAACCAGTTACACCTTCAGAAATCACTAAATCCCACATCTTCCCACCTGCGCTCCAGTTCACGCACCTGCGAGCTCGCCGGTGCAACAAAAACCTCGCACCTACGCCTCAATCCTGGCTCCCCAAATTCTGCATCTGCGGGCTTACCTTCCGCGCCTGCGATCTCGCACCTGCGGCTACCCATCCGCAGGTGCGGAATAACACCAAAACTCCAAAAACCAGTAAGTCAGCAAACTCTAAATTCCCAAAAACAATTCGTTAACCACCTGAAACACACCCAAGGCCCTCGGAACCTCGACCAGATATACCAACCAATCCTATAACTCCATAAGAACTTAGTCGAGCCTTCATACCACTTCAAAAAACATCAAAATCGCCAATTATGCATGGATTCAAGCCTATGAACTATAAAATTTCCAAAATCCACAACCGATGCCGAAACACATCAAAACTAGTCCGAATGACCTGAAATTTGACACACAGGTCACACATGACACTACGGACCTAAAACCACTTTCAGAATCCCATTCCGAGCCCGATATCAAATTTTCACTTATTGGTTGAAATCGCCAAAATTCTAACTTCCACTGAATTGCCTCAAATTACTCTACGGCCCTCCAAATCCAATTCCGGACGCGCGCCTAAGTCCAAAATCATCATAAGAAGCTGTTGGAATCACCCAAAATTCATTCTGAGGCCGTTTACTAAAAAGTCAAACCTCCGGTCAACTTCCATCACTTAAGCTTCCAAAAATAGAAAGTTTCCTTCCAATTCGACTCCGGATTATCTGGTAACTGAATTCAACCATGCACACAAGTTGATATACACAAGGCGAAGCTGTTTAAGACCTTATGCCGCCGAACGGATCTTAAATTGTCAAAACGACCGATCGGGTCGTTATATTCTCCCTCTCTTAAACAAACGTTCGTCCTCGAACATGCCAAGATTCACCTCGAACTCATCCAATCACTAATTTCACACTTCCAACACACACCCGCAGGTGGTCCCACGTCACCCCAATCTACATAAGACTGACGACACCACCACAACTGCAATATAGCCTTCTCATCACCACCGCTAAGTCCCATACCTCAATTTCTCACCTTCTACTCATTTCCAAAAGACCCGATTCTTAATCCACATCCGACATTAGCCTCATATCCGATAGAACTATATTTCGAACCTCCATCACACTGATAATAATGCAAGAAATACGAAGACTTCATAGCCTTGACACCCAAATCACCAAGTCACAACTAACACCACCGTGTACACACCCCGCAAGATAAAACTTAAGGAGCACAAAACGAAAATGACTGAATATAAAAGGAGGAACACATAAGGAAACTATCAAACAAGCCCGATAGGCACAACTCTCTATCAATGCTAACTTACACAACAACATAACATGGAAGGAACTAAAGCACATGAACAAATCACAAGGACCCCATCCTGGCATAACTCATATCACAGTACACAGCCCGGTTCAAACACTTCAAAACACACGAAATCACGAGGGTTTCATTCTCTACTTTAATCGCAAATAGGATATATATAACCCACCTACTGGAACTTTTTCTTTCTAGTTCACTTCCTTCAACAAAATTACAACACGTGTTGGCCCTCACACCAGCGGATCATAAGAATCACAGCTCGTAACCACTGTACTCAGGAATCACATCAAGCCTACCATACTGGACAACAGGGATTTACTACTAGTCTCATATCTCTCAATACTGAATAAAAACAAACAATAGACATGGGCTACCACTCACAGAATCTCCCAACAGGAGCAAACACAAAAATAGAGTGCAAAGCATTAAACTCACTCATAAATAAAACAACAATGAGGGAACTCGTCTCGACCAGCAGAGCTAAAATGAATTACAAATGGTGCCTCTCTGTAACAAATCAAAACATACCTGCACTATAACATTTGGCACAATGGCCTCCATCCTAGTATACGAAACACATCAATGGGTCGGGCCTCCCCCTCTTGGGCGCCCTCCACTCACCTGAATATCCTGCTGTAACACATCTGCCCGGAGCCTGGGACAATCTCTCACCCTGTGGCTGATATCTCCACACTCAAAACAACTTCTCTGCTGACGTGGTTGTGGAAACTGTGCAATAAGAGTACTCTTAGACCCATGAGTACCTGAAACCCCACGCGAAACCGGCAATGAAAATTGAACTGGCTGACCCATAAAACCTCTATCGTGTTGTACCCTGCCTCCATAATAAGGGCCAGTAAATCTCTACGGCCTACGAGGCCTCCTTACCTCTCTGCCCTCTCTCTCTCCTGACCTCGTCTGACATCTCTATCATAGTCTCGCTTGTCGTCTCTCTCACGATCCAGCATGCCCTCAACTCTGTGAGCAATCCCTACCACCTGCTAAAATGAAACATCCGACTCTAACTCCCGAGCCATGCTAAATCGAATATCACACATGAGGCCCTCAATGAATCTTCGAACACACTCTCTAACTGTAGCAACCAAAGTAGGTGCATGCCTTGCCAAATCACTGAACCTGACGGCATACTCTGATACTGGCATAGTGTCCTGGAACAACTGCTCAAACTTCGGGCGCCATGCATCTCAGAGGGACTGAGGTACAAACTCACTCGAGAACATCTATGAAAACTGACCCCATGTAAGTGAAGCTGACTCGGCCGGGCTACCCAACTCATATGCCCACCACCACTGATAAGTCGCTCCCCTGAGCTGGAACGTAACAAAAGCAACCTCGCTTGTCTCCACAATACCCATAGTATGAAGAATGCGGTAACACTCCTCTAGGAAACCCTGGCATCATCTATCGCCAATCCACTGAAGGTAGGATGGTGGTACTTCTTGTACCTCTCGAGTCTAAGTTGGTCCTCCTCAGATGCTGCTTCCCTAACCACGGGCGGAACTGGGATCCCAGGTTGTGCTGCCATGACACCTGGAACCTGACCAACCTGATCTCGCTGCTCCGGAGCATGGGCGACGAGAGTCTGAGCTCCTCCCCCGCCCTGTGAAGTAACTGGTGCAATCCGAATCAATCTCGCCTGAGTTAAGGTACCACTCATATCCCAGAACTATGCCAAGGTCTGCTAAAGTCTGGGTGTAACAACAGGTGCCTGCGGTCCCCCAACTGGAACTGTTGGCGGCTCCTTAACGGCTGCTCTAGCAGGTGCTCTAGCTACGGCACATGCTCCTCGTCGGCCCCTACCTCTACCCCTGTCCCTAGCGGCATATGCTCCGGGGGTAACATCATCAGTATCTGCAGCTCGCGTCCTCACCGTCCGTGAGAGACTTCAAGATCAATGAACTCGCACGATAGGAATGAAGGAAGTGAAGTTATCCTAATAGTTTCGTAGCCTCTCAAAGATAAGTACAGACGTCTCCGTACCGATCTGCAAGATTCTACTAAACTCGCTTATGACTCGTAACACCTATGAACCTAGAGCTCTGATACCAACTTGTCACGACCCAAATTTCCCTCCGTTGGGTATCATGATGCAACCTAGTCTTAAGGACTGGGTAAGCCTAATATTCAGGAATAACAACAATAATAAATAGAATCTAATATTTTTCTGAAATAAATAATTCTTTACACATTGTATATTCCCAAAACCTAGAAGTACAAGTCATAAGCTTTTAAGAATTTACACTAAAACTCCTAAAAATATCACTGTTCAGAAATAAGTGCAACACTGCAAACAAAAATATAAGATGGCCACTCCGAAACTGCAAACGCTGAAGCGGTTTTACCTTGAGTCTCCACAACAACAACCGCGCTACTATCAATCAATCGGGCGGCTATGCGAAAACTTGGAATCTGTACAAAAATATGCAGAAGAGTAGTATGAGCACACAACAGCGGTGCCCAGTAAGTATCAAGACTAACCTCGGTGAAGTAGTGACGAGGACTAGTCAAGACACCCACTGGTCTAATAAAAACTGAACAAGTATGAATATAGGAATCAGGTAAATAATGATATACACATAAAGGCTACGCAATATAGCTAACAAGACAGTGAATTCGATAAAGAAGGAAAACAATAAGTACCAGCGGAAACCATGAAGTAACACAAAGACTGAATAGAACACAGACAAATCTGACATGTAAATATAAAACACATACATGTAATGACTCAACAACTTCAACCACTTCTACATCAAATTCATAGTCATCTCTATGAGGTTCCGAACCTCGGACAAATCACCATTTACAGGTCCCAATATCCGAACCCTAACACTTGGCATCTTGCGCCCTCATTCGAGTACTAACTGCACGGACGACTAATTTGCCAATTGGGTCATTCCCACCCATATGGTAAGCACAACAAGAGTATCTATACTTGAAAACAACAAAGAGTCTTGAATCCATTAGTATTACTTAACTACGTATATGCTTGTACAGGTGTCCTAACATGATTTCAACAACTAATAGACATAAGGAAAACAAAAGGGGCAACACATACATTTTCATCTCATAAATTTCCACACGAATGAACTCACACGGTAATTGTTCCAGTACACAAAATCAATAACAAGGAATTCCCCCAGGCCAACACAAGTATCACAGCCAATCCCTGAAATAACCCACCTAGTCACGCCATGTCTGTAATAGTACAGTATATGCCCGCATTGTTTTGCCACACGTGCATAAACATGTTCACACCTTTTCACGCCACATGCGCAAAACTCAATCTTGTATCCCGCCTTATCACGCTGCATGTGCAATATCAATAGTAACCACGACACGACAGAAACCTCGTGCAAATCCCCATATCAACAACCGCACGGCAGAAACCTCGTGCATCACCACAACAAATGCAACAAAAACAATGGCAACAGTTCAAGATACAATTAATACATCAACTCAAGAACCTTCGACCACAAGATAGGCAAAACTAGTTCATGAGAAATAAACATAATAAGGAGAGCTAGGCATATTACGAATCACTCAACAAGGAAGGAAAATATCATGTAACAGCCGCACCTAATTACACGGGTGAACAACAAGAAATCAACACAAATCTGATAACTCCATATAAGGGCAAGTCACGAAGGTATAGAATATCTAAACTTATTTTAAGGTTGAGCAGTTACGAGAATATTCAACAATTTCCACTTAAGGACAAACAACAGAGAATAATCATAACTTCATTTAAGACCAAAACAATTATAGGTTGAGATGAAGATAATTGCAAATTTTAGATACGCAGTTAAGAAGATATAGCATGGCAGTAAAGGAAATAAAATCTTCGGATAAGTCAATTAGGAGTCAAGTAGGAAATAGGGGTAAATCCGAAAGTAAGAACTTCCACATTTAAGAAGATAAAGATGACACTAGAAATTAGGAAGTCCAATCATGCTAAGGACAATTCATACTCTGCGAATATAAGGACCTAAGATTCCTAAAGGGTCAACTTTCCACAGACAAGTCCGAGCATGCACTCGTCACCTAGCGTACACGGACTACAATCAACATAGAAGACTCAAATCCTAAGGGAAAATTCCCCCACACAAGGTTAGATAAGATACTTACCTCAACCGCTCAAATCAAACTTGAAATCACGTTCTTGCCACGGGTATCCGACTCCCAATGGCCCAAATCTAATAAAATCAATAGCATCGTGTAAATAATACTACAAGCAACTTGTTTAACTAATAAATTCGAAGCTAAGACGCAAAATTAGGAAAATTGCCCAAAACGTACCCCGGGCCCATGTCTCGGAATCGGGTAAAAAATTACAATTATGAACACCCGCTCAATTATGAGAACACTCGAACAAAAATCATCAAAAATCAACGTCAAAATCACACTCAAATCTCATATTTTCAATTGAGAAACTTTTTCTCCTATTTCCAAGCTTTTACTCTCAATTTCGTTGATAAAATGAGGAACACCACAATATATTAATGAAACAAAACCAAATTCGAGTAATAAATCGCTACCCATAAGATTCCTCTGAAAATCTACCCAAGAATCGCCTTCTCCCGAGCTCAAAATCAAAAATGGAGTGAAAATGAGCAACCCTCGATTTTGTCCCCTTTTCTGCCCACCAATCCTCGCACCTGCGGACATTTATCGCACCTGCGGTCCAACCAGTCGCACCTGCGGAAATCACTAAATCTCACATCTTCGCACCTGCGCTCCAGTTCACGCGCCTGCGGGCTCGCAGGTGTGACCAAAACCTCGCACCTGCGCCTCAGGCCTGGATCCCAAAATTCCGCATCTGTGGGCTTACCTTTCGCACTTACGATCTCGTACCTGTGGCTACCCATCCGCAGGTGCGGAAAAACACCAGAACTCCAAAAACCAACAAGTCAGCAAACTCTAAATTCCCAAAAACAATCCGTTAACCACCCGAAACACACCCGAGGCCCCCGGAACCTCGACTAGACATACCAACCAATCCTATAAATCCATACTAACTTATTCGAGCCTTCAAACCACTTCAAAAAATATTAAAATCACCAATTATGCATGGATTCAAGCCTATGAACTATCAAATTTCCAAAATCCACAACCGGTGCCGAAACACATCAAAACTAGTCTGAATGACCTGAAATTTGACACACAGGTCACAAATGAAAGTACGGACCTACATCCACTTTCAGAAACCCATTCCGAGCCCGATATCGAATTTTCACTTATCGGCCGAAATCGCCAAAATTCTAACTTCCACCGAATGGCCTCAAAATACTCTACGGACCTCCAAAACCAATTCCGGGCGTGCGCCTAAGTCCAAAATCACCATATGAAGCTGTTGGCATCACCCAAAACTCATTCTGAGACCGTTTAATCAAAAGTCAAACCTCCGGTCAACTTCCATCACTTAAGCTTCCAAAAATAGAAATTTTCCTTCCAATTCGACTCCGGATTATTCGGTAACTGAATCCAACCATGCACGCAGGTTGATATACACAAGGCGAAGCTGTTCAAGACCTTATGCCACCGAACAAAGCTTAAATTCTCAAAATGACTGATCGGGTCGTTACAGCTCAAAATCAACAAGCACACGCAATTTGGCATCAAGTACCCAAGGTGCATGACCATAACCACGGGGAAGCAACTAACACAAAATACCACAATCCAGAAAGACCATAACTGAGGTGCAATCAACCATTCCACATCCCAATCACCATCTCGTTCGAATTCCGCCATAAAGCCCAAACAGAACTGCACCATGTGTGCATATAACCAACGAATCACAATCCTTCGTAGCATGGAAGAGTAACACATAGAACATATCCGATATATGAATAAAATTAATTCTAACCGAATGGCACATCCCTCAATAATAGCAGTTCGAAGTCAACAAGTCCGACCCGGTGTAGAATACACATTCTTATTGGGCCTACCAATGGGCCCCCAAATCAATTCCGGTCATCCCCAAATGGAAAAATATCCCTCCAAAAGTGCACAACAACCTAACCCTGACAATACCATCATCTATCTAGATTTGGCCACATCTTCACAGTCCACAACCACTAAACAACTTGCTTCTGAGAACTCCAGTCTCCAATTCCATAGAGTACACGAATCACTATATTTGATCCTAACTCCACTGCCCGAATGTTTAACACATCTCTCACACACCATCATCCCATGAGGAAACCTTCTATAGTTCTCCCTTGCCACATAGCAAAAATCCAAATATCAACGGTCGATCAACCAGGCGGGTATTACAATACCAATGAAGCATCCGCAAGTCGAAATACAACGCGCCTTCTAAAATGCGCACCCTTATTAGGATATTCCAAGTAGTAATATCATTCATCTAGTCATCTAAAATCGGCCATGTTGTCTAAGAATTCATTACCTTCCCTTCAAAATTGAAATGTGACCTTGCACATGCAAATCTCAATTCCACACAACATCGCATCTATCATTGCCATCATATGAAAAGCACGAGAATCTCATAACCACTCTGAGTCACGAGTATAATACATATCCGATCAGTTAGAAACCTTCCATTTGATCCCATCTAGTAGGAAATCACAATATTAAACATGCTCCTCTAGCTAGTAGGAAATATCCTCTTCTAACCGTGATAGAAATCATTGAGAACTCTTTGGAAATCCATTTGCACATAACCAAACCATCATAATTGAATCCCTCTAACTCTACCAAGGCACGCGGGTCTCCAAAACCCAAGAGCATTGCCATGAAACACCAGTAAAGACTAGCCATGTCATAAGTACCCAGAGAACCGATCATACCTATTACTATGCTCATTCAACCTACTACTATGTTGTTCTATTTCTCTAAGTCATTTCCAAATTGCCTTCATTTGATACTTCTCCATGCTAGAACACCACGATCCTTAACCAAAATTCGCTACACAAGAGACCCTTGTATAAAACCAAAATGCCCTGAGACCCATAAGCCGTTGACTTCCCTCTTAAGCACCCACAAAGCACCACAACCGAGACACCCATTCTAAAGAGGCCTTATGTGAACCTAAAATTGTTTCCTTCACTTTTGATGCTGAAATGCATAATCCATAGTGGCATATAAAAAATTCCACAAGTCTCGACACCGTCCAATGTAACTCTCAGTTTCAAGCCATATACAATTCTTGAAAATTCCAAATCGCTACATATAAACCTTGAATCCATTATCACCGTCTCAATAGTCATCTACACTACTCAAATCTCAATTAAACTGATCAAAGACTGAATGACATGTGCCCATTTAGCACACCAACACCCCAAGGGAGTAACCCACACTCCTAAGCAACCGAGCAATTCCTACTCCATGCACACTACATCCTTCACGTATAACCACTCAATTATTTTATGATTCCCATATACCCATAGAGTGTAATACAACCTGTATCCAGAAATTCCCTTACTCGAGTCATCCTAAATCTGAACCCCTACAGTCATAATTGATTCACCAGTATACCTCAAAGAAAAACCAATACAACACATAATCGTGCAATCAACTCGTCGATAGCAGGATCCCCCACTTGGCTCAAAGCCATAGATCAAAACATACAATAACTCACAATTCCCATACTGTATTACTGGCATAATACCGTAGTGAGATTCAACTAAATCCTTCCTGAGCTCCTGTAACGCAAACCATCTAATACTTCAAATTATTTGCAAATCTTTCATTCACCCTTGTAATAGTCAAGCCAACTTTCACAAGCGATCCAAACTCAAATTGCAACATATATCATTCACTGGTAAAAGAGAACTCTCCATAAAACATTGTAGGGACTACACAACCTCAGGACACCTCGCATGAGATAACCCACCTACTCTGCCTCAAACCGATATCTCTCTATACCCTTTCACAGTCACGACTACTACACAATTACTTAATCTTCTTGATTTTGAACTCATCAAACGACAAGAAAATCTACTTCACTACATAACTAAACAACATGAGAGGTCCTTCAACACACCCATAACTCAAGGTCATATGCCAAATCAAGGTAGAAATCAAACACTCAATAGTCGTTGCTACATCTCAAGTAAACTTTTCTCATCTCATTCGAATAATTTGAACACATCTCGCAGTCACATCATACTCACCACGTAGTCATCCAATCACAAATTCCACTAATAGGGACACCAACGAACATGTAAGTCCCAAAAGCACGTGCTCACACAATCAAAATCTCTTTTATCAGGCTACCATCAAAACCCTGCCTCAAGTCCTCCAGACTTTCCCATCATCAGCATGCCAAAATCATTGCTCGCACCTCAACCGTAGAATCACAAGTCGTTGATGCACCGCTAATACTGATCGCTCATATGCGCATACGAATACGTGGAAGGAATTCAAAGAGTTGTTCTTCAATATGAATCAATGTCGCACGATAAGGAAAGAAAGATGGGAAGTACATCCTAAATGTCCTGTAGGTATGGACGACATCATGCTGATCCGCATGGTATGGACGTCATCATACTGATCCACAAGACTCTACTAGACACTTGCTCATGACTTGTAGAACCTATGAACCTAGAGCTCAGATACCAACTTTTCACGACCCCAAATCCACTAGTCGTGATGGAACCTAACCCAACCAACTAGGTAAGACAACTAGTAACTATCCAATTCCAATGATATTAACAAGAAAAATAAAGGATAGTAGTTTACTGAATTTTATACCTTTCCCAAGAACTTGTAGTACAAATCATGAGCTTCTAATAATAGAGTTTACAAAGCTAAAATGGAATAAATACATAGTCTGTTTTAAAAGTACATAAACAGAGTTTTATAGATCTAAGGCTACCATGAACAAGAAACAGCTACAACCGGGACGCATGTACATCTTCAATCCAGCTCCCATCGAAGTTATATCAGCAACCAACATCTGCACAAAAGGTGCTGAAGTGTAGTATGAGTACAACCGACCCCATGTACTCAGTAAGTAACAAACCTAACCTTAGGTTGAATGTAGTGACGAGCTAACACCAGATCGGGTCCAATACCAATACTCCACAACAGTTAATTACAGCATAGTACAAGTAATAAAAGAGGTATATTAGAAGTAAAAATACTCTGCTCGTTCACAGTTCTAGAAAATAGCCATGCTTTCCAAGTATCTCAGTGAAAACCCAAATCTTTTACCGAAAATACCAAAAATACGAGTAAGTTTGAAAACTATAATTTTTCCAAATATCCTTTCCACAATAAATAAGATGTTTTATTTTCTTTCCAGATAACAAGTGTAAAATACCTCTCTATGACCACATATCAATGTGTGTAAAAATTCATGAATGACGTGATACCGTATAGCATGAGAAAAAATGCATCTCTATGCATGTTTGTCATGTGTGCATGCAAAGGCCATGTATCTCAGAGATGAATCATGTACTCACACTCTTAGAGTACTCGATCTCATTGTATCACACTTTTCACTCATTATGCTCAACCACTCGGTACTGTATATGGCCCAGGGAAGATCCATCCCGAAATATATACATCACTGATCATCAGTCACTCTGTACCGAGGAAGGCCAATTCGGCCCCATGGAGAAGATCCATCTCCTGGTGTATAAATGCTTCGGACAAGATCCATGTCCAGGGAAGATCCATCCCTCAATATAATCAACCACGCTGACTGGGGGTTTACAGACTCCATACGGTCTCCTACAACCCAAGCGCTATAATCCTCACGGACAACTCACGTGCTATAATATCAATATCTGGATCTGTACGGACAACTCATGTGTTGCACGGAAAACTCACGTGCCATAGTATCAATATCCTCACAAACAAGCCCCCGGCCTCACTCAGTCATCAATCTCTCCAGTCTCACTCACGGGATCACAATGTCATGAAACTAGCCCGACAAAAATGATATGATGTATCAATAAATAACAACTGAGACTGAGATATGATATGGATGCATGACTATTTTCTGGAACTGTGAACGAGCAAAGTAATTTTACTTCTAAGATAACTCTTTTATTACTTGTACTATGCTATTATGAACTGTTGTGGAGTATTGGTATTGGACCCGATCTGGTGTTAACTCGTCACTACTTTCAACCTAAGGTTAGTTTTGTTAATTACTGAATACGTGGGGTCAGTTGTATTCATACTACACTTCTGCACCTTATGTGCAGATGTTGGCTACTGATATAGCTGTGTTCGATGGGAGCTGGATTGAAGATGTACTTGCGTCCCGGTTGTAGCTGCCTCTTGTTCGTGGTAGCCTTAGATCTATAAAACTTTGTTTATGTACTTTTCAAACAGACTATGTATTTATTCCATTTCAGCTCTGTAACTCTATTCTTAGAAGCTCATGATTTGTAATAATAGTCATTGGAAAAGGTATAAAATTCAGTAAACTACTATCATTTTTTTGTCTTGTTAATATCATTGGAATTGGATAGTTACTAGTTGGCTTACCTAGCAGGTTGGCTTAAGTACCATCACGACTAGTGGATTTGGGGTCGTGACATCGACCCATTCATTAAGTTCCGGAATCGCGTCTAGCATCTGGGCCACAACTGCAACACCAAAAACATCAATGAAGAAAATAAGAGGGAAAACAACAAGATTAAACCTTCAAAGCGAAGTACTATTTACGTTTCATGTTCCATTTCTCGGGAAATGGAATGTCTCCAGCGGGGATCAGGTCTGAAGTCTTTACTCAAACAAATTGGCTCATCCAACCTCGGTCCCGAGATTCATCTATGCTGGAGAACGGGGCCCTACAGTCCCGGCGAGCAAGCTTGATCAGCCCCCCTCGATAGAGTCGGGGACTGTAGAGGCGCATAAGGTGGTCGAGGGTAAAGGGACATCCCTCAATTTTTCTTACGAAAAATCGAAGGAGAATCACTATTCTCTAGAAGGAGGGGTGGATCTGGCCGAGAGTCACGTCATACCTTTTGCAAAAGGCAATGATGATAGGGTCTAAGGGACCCAACGTGAAAAGATAAGTGTAAACACTTAGAAAATCCTCCACGTGGTTAATGATCGATTCCTCGGCGAAGGAACCACCACATGCTTATTGACATAGTTGCAGTCCTCTTTAACCTTGGTGATGAGATCTTCGGTGATTGTGCATATGTACCTCGAGACCGGATCACATCGGCCCGGTACCGAGGAGGTCTTTTCAACCTTAAAATCGGTAACAATATGGCACCTTTCCTGAACAAATTGCACAAGGTGAGGTTCCGTCGCAGCCCCACTGCCGGCGAGTCCTGATGAAGAAGTGGATGTGGTACGGTCTTAGAAGTTTTCTCCATTGAAGAAAAGGAGAAAAGAGAATTACGATGGTATGCGGATTGATGAAAGTTCAAGAAATTTGGGTGCAAGAGTTATAAAGAGAAGGGATTTTTGAAGAAAAAACAAGAATAAGAGGAGTTTTGAACGTAAAGTTTGAATGAGGAAAATCCAGGGTACTTATAGCTTGCTGGTGAAGGTTCAAAATCGGTAGTGGCCGCCAGCAATTGACAGTCATTTAATGCCTTGGTAACTGGACCGACGGGACGTTTCGAGATCTGTTTATCGCTTATTTCACAGCCGGGTGTCTCAGTGGCCGATCCTCGCTTACGTCATGGACCATCAAGACGGGATTCAAAAATTCATATCATTTCTCGTCATTTTCTCTCCGATAAATGAGGGGACTATCTGTAAACGGTCAAAACTGGGCTCACCCTTTGCATGACTGATCAAGATTGGAACGTGATAGATTAAGGTTCGACCTCGAATCATATCGAATCGTGGTCCGAGGTTACACCGCCAAAGAACGAGCCCCTGGGACCAAACAAAATTGAGATTGACGGAAATTTGCTGAGCTGGATAACAGAAAGACGAAATATCCGTGATCAATCGCAATTCACGACGGAGATCTCGGCATGTATCAAAGGATAGGCCGATTAATTATCCAATCATGAGATTTCTTACTTCATTTAGAACTGTACCAAAGTAGGATTCCCCTACTATATAAAGGGGGTCAAATCATTTGTAAAACACATCACATTTACGCAATACAAAGCAATACACTGTCTTATTCTAACTTTCATTATCTTGTTACTCTGTCAGTTGAAACTTCTCTTGGTTCAAGGGTGATCGAACTCGAGGGACAAGGTTATTTGATTCATTTGGTTTGCATTTATTTATTTTATAGTCAATTTCAATATTAATATATTTTCTCAATTTGTGTCAAGTTATATCATGCATCCTTAAAATGGCATAAATTCAATTGTTATCCGTTTTTTGGGTAAACAATATGTAAATAATACTTCAAAGATCCATTATGTATCCAATGACTTTTGTTCTTCTTGACCATCTGTTATTTTGGGATACATCTTTTAAGGATTTAATTTAGATTCAAATTTCTTTTTGGGATATACATAATACCTCTCGTACTTGTCCCTAATTTTCAATTGCATACCTAAAATTTAGGTATAAATATCACATTTTAAGTCTATAACGTAGGAATTATATATGGTAGTGATATTATTGTATGTAAACAGTTTGCTATAAGTTATAATTAACGTCATGAGTCTAATGAAGTGGGCACATCACTGTAGTCCAATTAAATAGGCTAATTCAATGAATTTGGACTTATTATTTAATCTCTCTCTCTCTCTCTCTCTCACTATACATACATACATACATACATATACATACATACATACATATATATATATACATACATACATACATACATATATATATATATATATATATATTAGCCTAAAATATTTATTAAACTAATCGATCTTGAATTTAAAATAATATCATCCAAATAATTTTATGGATATAAATCCAATAAAATTTAGATGCCTACAATAACAGTTATTGCCTAATTAATTTCGTCCAATCTTCAAAGTCTCTATAATGAAACAAAAAAGAAGAATATTGTAAAAGAGAGAGAGAGAGAGAGAGAGAGAGGGGGAGGGAGGGAGAGAGAGAGAGAGAGAATTGTTATTGATTTTGGGATGAATTACAATAGAATAGAACCCCTATATTTATAGGGTAAACGTGATTTAGCCACAAAGTAACAAACCCTAGAATCTCTTTAAAATATAGACATTCATCTTAAATATAATTCTATTTATAACACTTCCCCTTAAATGTCTATTCAACAGATAATGTGATTTGTTAAAGCCTAAACTAAAATAAAACCCAGTGGAAAAAAATTCTAGTGAAGGAAAAAAAGTACACATGTTTAGAAATACGCCTTTTAGTTGCCTCGATAAAAACCTTGTAAGAAAAATCAGTGGGACAAAACCTTGTAAGGGGAAAAGAGTACAACGTGTATTAACTCCCCTTGATGAGAATATCAATTCACATCCTTGAACCTTCACATCCCAATCTTGTACACTAGTTTCTTGAAGGTTGGCATCGGTAGAGATCTGGTGAACAAATCAGCCATATTATCACTTGAACAAATCAGTTGCCCCTTGATATCACCATTCTTATGAATATCGTGTGTGAAAAATAACTTTGGTGAAATGCGTTTTGTCCTATCTCCTTTTATGAATCCTCCCTCCAATTGGGTTACACATGCTGCATTGTCTTCATACAAAATCGTGGGTAGTTTTTCACACTTTAAACAACATTTGTCTTGAATAAGATGCATTATAGACCTCAACCATACACATTCTCGACTTGCTTCATGAATAGCAATTATTTCAGCATGATTAGATGAAGTATCAATGATTGATTGATTAGTCGATCGCCAAGATATGGCAGTGCCTCCACATGTAAACATATAGCATGTTTGAGATGGAGCCTTGTGTGGGTCGGATAAATACCCAGCATCGGCATAACCAACAATATCAGGACTGCAATTATTGCCATACAATAATCCCATATCGGTAGTCTCCTTTAGATACTGCAATATGTGTTTGATTCCATTCCAATGTCTCCTTATATGAGCAAAGCTATATCTTTCTAAGACATTAACTTAAATTTTTTTGCAGGCCTTGTAGTATTAGCAAGATACATTAGTGCAGCAATTGCACTAAGATATGGTACTTCAGGACCAAGTATCTATTCATTCTTTTCTTGAGGTCGGAACGGATCCTTATTCATATCAAGTGATCGAACCACTATCAGAGTACTTAATGGATGTGCTCCATCCATGTAAAATCGTTTTAATACCTGTTCTATGTAGGCAAATTGATGAACAAAAATCCCATTTGCCAAATATTTAATTTGCAAACCGAGACATAATTTTGTATTTCCGAGATCGTTCATCTCGAATTCCTTCTTTAAATAATCAATTACTTTTTGGAGTTATATCGGAGTTCCAATAAAATTTGTGTCATCAACATATATGGAAAGTACAACAAATTCCGATGTTATTTTCTTTATAAAAATACATGGATAAATGGCATCATTTATATAACCTTCCTTTAATAAATACTCACTAAGGCGGTTATACCACATTCTTCGTGATTTATTTAGACCATAAAAAGATCTTTGCAATTTGATTGAAAATATTTTTCGGGACCTTGAATTATGTGCGTTAGGCATTTTACATTCCTCGGGAATTTTCATATATATCTCATTATCAAGTGAGCCATAAAGGTAGGCTCTAACCACATCCATTAAATACATGTCAAGCTTTTCATGACAACAAAACTAATGAGATAACGAAATGTTATTGCATCCATAACAGATGAATATGTCTCTTCATAATCGACACCAGGCGTGCCTTATATCTTCGTACCTCATATTTTTCATTTCTCTTACGTACAAAGACCCATTTATAGCCAACAAGCTTAACACCATTAGGTGTGTGGACTACAGGCCCAAAACTTTCACGTTTCGCAAGTGAATCCAACTCAGATTGGGTTGATTCTTGCCATTTTGGCCAATCACGTCTTTGTCGACATTCTCCAACATAATGAGGTTCAAAATCCTCACTATCTTGCATAATTGTAGATGAAACATTACATGCAAATACATAATCCAACACTATATCCAATCGATTCAAATTTGTCTCAATATCGATTGGGTTTATTTATAGTTCCTTATTTTCTTGAGTCTCAGGCTCAGTGATTTTCTCATGAATCTCAGGATTGGTTAAATCGTGGATTTCTTCGTGAGACTTTTTCATAGTGTCATCTTGATCATGTGTTTTTATTTTTCTAAGATTTTGATCCTTAGAAACCAATGGTGTGCCACATTTTAGGCGTGCTTTTTACTCATTAGCTATGAGACTAGAAGATTTTCCAACAGGGACATCAATACGGATTGGAACATTCTCTATAAGGAGATGTGATTTTGTTATTCTTTTCAGGTCCGTAAATACGTCTGGCATTTGATTTGCTATTTTCTGCAAATGAATAATCTTTTGCACCTCTTTTTTACAAATAAAGGCACGTGGATCAAGATGAGACAATGAAGGATTTTTTCACAAAATTTTCTGATTGGTTTCACCAATTTCTCCCCTAATTTTGGGAGAAGTGTCTCATCAAATCGACAGTCTGCAAATCGAGCAGTGAACAAATCCCCCTTAATGTTTCGAGGTAGCAAATAATGGAGGGCGATTCAAACCCAACATATATTTCTAACTTTCTTTGGAGACCCATTTTGGTGCGATATGGCGGTGCTACAGACACATATACTATGCATCCAAAAATTCTTAAATGGGATATATTAGGTTCATGACCCAAAACTAATTACAACAGGAAATATTTATGATAATTTTTCGATCTGAGATGAACTAGCATTGGTGCATTCAAAATGGCATAACCCCAAACAAAAGTGGGTAAGCTCGTTTTCATGAGTAACGATTTTGCTAGCAATTGCAGATGTTTAATCAAAAACTCTGCAAGGTCATTTTGAGTGTGAATATGAGCTACATGATGTTCCACTTTTATCCAAATTTATAAGCAATAATCATTAAATGCTTGAGATGAAAATTCAGCAGCATTATCGAGTCTAATAGACTTGATTGGATTATTGAAAAATCGTGCCCGTAATCGGATTACTTGTGCCATTAATTTTGCAAACGCCAGGTTGTGAGATGGCAATAGGCACATATAAGACCATCTAGAATATGCATCTATTAAGACCATGATGTATCTAAACGGCCCACTAGGTGGGTGAATAGGTACACAAATATCCCCTTGTATACATTCCAAAATCCCAACCTTTGTTGGCGATGGTCTAATAATTAACTTGCCTTGATAACAAGAAGTGCAAGAAAATTCATTATTTAAAAGAATAATTAAATTCTTTAATGGATGCCCATATGAGTGTTCTATAACCCGTCTCAACATAATTGATCCAGGATGTCCCAATCGATCGTGCCAAAGTACAAAAGCATTGGAATCAGTAATCTTTTGGTTTACGATAGAATGTGCCTCAATTGCACTAATTCTTGTCCAATACATGCCACAAGATTGTAACGTCCCAAAATCTCTCTGAATGAGTCGTGATGGCACCTAGTCTCTAAAACTAGCTAAGCCTAGCACATACCGAAATGATAAGAGGTTTTACTAAACAACTATTAAACATGAACCGCAAATTTCAAAATAAGCCAATAGTCTCACCATGATACAATATCCCAAAATCGGTAGTACAAGTCATAAGCCTTTCTAAGAGTAACTATATATAAGAATACATCATTGTTCCGAAGTAATAGGAAACAATGGAAATAATTACAACAGAAGGTGACTTCGGAACCCGTGAATGTCCATCAGGTGTACCTTGGAGTCTCCAGCCGCAGAAGCATAAGTCTCAAAACCAACTCGATCCAAAGTACCTGGTTTTGCACAAAAAAAGTGCAGAAGCGTAGCATGAGTACACAACAGTGTTACCCAGTAAGTATCAAGCCTAACCTCGGTAGAGTAGTGACGAAGCCAGGTCAAGACATCTATCAGACATGTAAACATGTGCAGGATATAACATAAAGCTAACAAGGAAAGAATATCAATTTAAGGCCAATAGTAGAATGATTCCAAATTACATTCAATAGTAAAAATAATGGGAGCACGAATAGCAATGCAAACCAACCAAATGATTAAGCAACAACACAGCCGGGGTACAGGTGAGATATGAATGTATCCAAGCAAGGGAAATCGATGAGAACTCAATCAATCAAATCATTCCTAGTGCACGAATTTCAATAAAAATTATCCCAGATACCACTTCTGGAAAACTCAGATCATAAGTCCCAATTTCCAAACTTTACAAACAAGGCACCTTGTGCCCACATATTCCAAATCACTTTTGCACGGCAAAATACACGTGCTACCTGGTACATAGTATCTGCGTTAAATGCTAATTAAGATGTTCAAGAGATTTATTTATATACCGTAAATTAAAATTACAGCTCTGAACCAAGCAGGAAATCTATGAGAAAATGAGTTTATTTTAGAATTCATTTGGGTGAAGAAAATAACATTTTCAAAAGAATGCATCGGATAAGTTATTGAATTTAATATAGAATTTATTAAATGAAAACATAATAACAATTCTTTTTAAGTAAAGTAAAAACATCAGATATGGTAAGGATATTAAGTTGAGAAATCAATTAAAGTGAAATATGACAACTATTAAAAATAGTAAAGTACCGAATGAAACGACGAGCTTTAACTTAATAGTCACATAGGGTAAGCATGTTAATAATTCTATTATTTAAAATCATTATATTACCAACGACTCAACATGGCATGAGATAATAACCCATCGTAGTAAATTCATATTGAAAATAAATTCACCAAAATAATAGTAATAGGAAAGGAAAACAAGAAGTGACGGAAAAGCAGTAACTAATGAAAACAACTCAATCCTCGAAAACCAGTAAAACCGGGAATCCCAATCCTCAAAGTCTCACGCGAAAGAACCAAATCCAACACAATACAACGAGGAACACAAAACACATAAATTGTTGCGGGGCACAACCCGATCTCGCCGTACAACACGATCCTCCCTTATTCCATCATGTAAATATCAATAATTATAAGTAAATATATATATGTTGCGCCGCGCATCCCGATCCCACCATATAATCAGAGTCAATATCATAATTCTCTCTTATTTCACCATATCAATCTACCCTTATTTTACTTTATTTCGGCGCGCAACCCGATCCCAC
The DNA here is from genome assembly GCA_005239505.1 of Nicotiana paniculata. NCBI lineage: Eukaryota > Viridiplantae > Streptophyta > Magnoliopsida > Solanales > Solanaceae > Nicotiana > Nicotiana paniculata. Next base: position 69,065 of record ML361498.1, read on the forward strand.
CGTATCAATAGAAATCCACCCTTATTCCACATGTTGCGGCGTGCAATCTGATCTCACCGTACAATATAAATCCACCCTCATTCCACCTATTGTGGCGTGCAACCCGATCCGTAAATAAATAAATAACATCAAAATCCAATACTCAATTTACAAGAATTTCAACAATCATAGGGTATGAGTACACGTCAATGAAGGTATCACGTAAAAATCAAGGAACGCAACAAATATTACAAAAAATAACATGACAAGTGAAGCACGTGACAACTAAGGTGTGCAACTACGACAATTAAGGAAAGTACCAGATAAGCAAAGAGTCATGAAAAGAACTCAACAATTAAAAAGGTAACAAGACAATAAGTCAATAAGTTCAACTAAATCATGTAAGGGCAAAATAACAAATAAGGGGTAAAATAAGTGCTAACAACGTCAAATAAAGCATGAAGGGTATATTAACAATGAGAGACATAATACGTCATGACAATTCGATTAAAGGCATGGAAAGAGTGTAGATAACCTAAACCGGTCAAATACCACATATAGCCCTTGTACCCGGTCGTCACCTTGCGTACACGGCTTTCACATAACACAAATAGCACAATCAACTCGAATCCTAAGGGGTAGTTTCCCCTACAAAAAGTTAGATAAGATACTTACTTCAAAGAAGCTAAACCAATATTTTAAAGTGACCCTCTCAATGAAACAACCTCCGAACGGCTCAAATCAAGCCAAAGTAACTTCAAATCATAAACAAACTCATAGAAAACAATTACGGGTAATAAAGTTTCGATTTTTAATAAAAACTAAAAGTCAACCCAAACGACAACTCCTAGGACCGCACATCAGAACCCGACAAAATTTACAAAATCCGAACACCCATTCGATAACGAGTTCAACCATACAAGAATTACCAAATACCGATATCGAATCGCCCTTCAAATCCTCATTTTACATTTTGAAAAATTTATAAATTTTCCCCAAATTTCCAACTTAATTCATTAACTAAATGATGAAAATAACAATGGATTCATGAAATATAATAAGATTCGGTTAAAGAACACTTACCCCAATGAATTTCTTGAAAAACCCACGAAAAATCTCCCAAAGTCGAGGTCTACAACTCCAAAAATGATAAAAATGACGAACCCTCGAAATATAGTTCTTATATTTCTGCCCAGCGATTAATACATCGCGATCGCGGAACATTCCTTGCGATCATGAAAAAGAAAAAATGAAGGCTGCCAAAACATGCTTCGCGAACGTGACATCAAGCTCGCGAACGCGGTGGCCAAATCTTCAGACCCTGCACGAACGTGTTTGTGTACTCGCGAACATGAAGAGAAGAGTTTCATGATGTCCTTTTCTACCTTATATCTATGTGATTGTGGACCACTGAATGCGAACGCAAAGGGAAATTTTTGTCTGCCTCCCAATTACACTATGCGAACGCGATGAAGGACACGAGAAACCAGCAATCAGCAGTCTAAAAATAGAAAAAAATGGCATGTAGCCCATCCGAAACATACCCAAGGCCCCCAGGACCCCGTCGAAACATGCCAACAAGTTCCAAAACATAACGCGGACTGACTCGAGGCCTCAAATCATATCAAACAATGTTAAAAGTATGAATCGCACCTCAAATCGAACCAATTGAACTCAGGAACTATCAACTTCTACAACTCGCGCCGAATCATATCAAATCAGCCCGGAATAACATCAAATTTTGCATGCAAGTTCCAAATGATACAACGGATCTATACCAACTCCTGGAATCAAATTACGAACCCGATATCAATAAATTCAACTCTCGGTCAAACCTCTCAACCTTCCAATCTTTCAATTTTCGCCAAAATGTGCCGAAACCTTCTCGAAATATCCAAATGTGAATCTGGTTATACACCCAAGTCCAAAATCACCATCCGTACCTAAAGGAACCATTAAAATTCCGATCCAGGGTCAAATACTCAAAAGTTAAACTTGGTCAACTCTTCCAACTTAAAACTTCTTAGTTGAGAATCATTGTTCTAAATCAATTCTGAATAAACTTAAAACCAAAACCAATGATTCACACAAGTCATAATACATCATAAGATGCTGCTCAAAACTTCAAATAGCTAAACAGAATGCAAATGCTCAAAATTAACGGTTGGGTCGTTACAAAGATAAAGATGGGAAATTCTCAATGACCCTCTTCTGGCCAGATACATTTTTGTTAATGATGAGATATTTAAGATTATGCTCATATATTATCTCAATATGATTCCATTTCGGCGTATTTCTTTAAAACTCAACAAGTTCCTCTTGTACTTGGAGGAGAACATTTCATTATCTATGATAAGTATTGTTTCCTAGGAAGTGTTATAGTAGCTCTTCCAGGGCCTTCAATTAGATTACTACTACTAAAATTGTAGCAACATCACACATACTTAAATGAGAGAAATATTTCTTCTCTTTGAATATTGTATGTGTCGTACATGAATCAACTAAACAAATATTTTTACAATTGAACTTTGATCCAAATTTGCTTTGTGGGATATTCATATTTGCTTAGTCTTCTCAAAGATCTTCTAGAGATGACAGAGTCTCATGCTGATAACATGTAATGAAATAGTAATGAAAAATATTGTAAAGAAAGAGAGAGAGAGAGAGAGAGAGAGGGAATTCTTATTGATTTTGTGTAACGACCCGGCCGGTCGTTTCGAGAGTTTTAGCCCTATTTACCCTATTTGTATTTCTTTTGTACTTTACACCTATATTATATCTTACCGAGTTGGTTGGTTCGGGTCCGAAGTGATTTCGGAGTGAATTGAGACACTTAGGCTCTTTATTAGAAGCTTAATTTGGAAAAGTCAACCGGATGTGGACTTGTGTGTAAACGACCTTGGATTTGAATTTTTATGGTTCTGTTAGCTTCGTTAGGTAATTTTGGACTTAGGAGCGCATACGGAATGTGATTTGGAAGCCCGTAATAGAATTAGGCTTGAATTGGCGAAATTTGGCGATTTTGGTTGGCAGTGGAAATTTTGATATCGGGGTCAAAATGGGTTTCTGGAAGTTGTAATAGGTTCGTGGTATCATTGTTGATGTGTGTGTAAAATTCTAGGCCATTCGGACGTGGTTTGATAGGTTTCGGCGTCGTTTGCGAAATTCGGAAGTTTAGAAGTTCTTAGGCTTGAATCCGAGTGTAATTTGGTATTTTGATGTTGTTTTGGGTAATTAGAAGGTTGAATAAGGTCATATGGGGTTATATGGATTGTTGGAATGTTTGGTTGGGGTCTCGAGGGCCTCAGGGGTGATTCCGGGTGGCTATCGGAGTGTTTGGAGTTGGGAAAATGCAGGTCAAGTTGCTGCTACTGGTGTTTCCGCACCTGCGAAGTGGGAACCGTAGGTGCGAGCCCGAAGAAGCGAAAGAGGAAATGCAGATGCGGCCAAGGAAGACCTGGGCAGGAACCGTAGGTGTGGAGATATTCCCGCACCTGCGAGAGTCGCGAGTGCGGGCAGCTAAGCGCAGGTGCGAGAGAGAGCTGCATGTGCGAGTTGGTTTCCGCGCCCGCGATGATTGCAGATGTGGTCTTTGGTCGCAGGAGCGGTTGTAGTGCTTTAAGTGATTCTTTGAAGAAGCAGAGCTTGGTCCGCAGGTGCAGTTTTTCTGGGCAGAAAGTATAAATAGAGGACTTCGGGAATTCTTCTCATTTCCACATTTTTGAATACGGACTTTGGAGATTTTGAGGAGATGTATTGAAGGGAATTCAAGGGTTATCACTGAGGTAAGTCCCCTTAGCCTAATTATACTTAGTAATGGTATTTTACCATTGATTTTTCACCTAATTAGTGAGGTTTTGAAGTGAAAATTGGGGGTTAGGGCTTGGGAATTTAGAGAGTGAATTTTGGGGTTTTGGTGGGGCAACTGAGGCTAGATTTCAGTAAATTTGGTATGACTAGACTCGTGAGTGAATGGGCTTTCGGGTTTAATAATTTTTATCGGGTTTCGAGACATGGGCCCCGGGGGACGGTTTCGGGCTAGCTTTAGAGTTTGGCTATAATTTAGTACTTTTCTTGTGGATTTGATCCCTTTAGCCAATGTTGATTATGTTGTACTACTTGTGGCTAGATTCGGGACATTCGGAGGCCGAATTGAGGGGCAAGGGCATCGCGGAGTAGAGATTTTCTTGGTTTGAGGTAATTAACGCTTCTAAACTTGGTTATGAGGGTTCGAAACCCCAAATTGTGTGTTATGTGATTGGTATTGAGGTGACGCACATGCCAAGTGACGGGCATGCGGGCGTGCACCAGAAGAATTGTGACCTAGGTAATTCCATGGCACCATTTAGTGACTCTTCGGAGTCTGTAACACACCCCTAGTGAGCGCGGTTGATATGATTGAGTGATGGATCTTCCCTGGACATGAATCTTGTCTGAAGTACTTGTTACCTGGAGATGGATATTCTTCACAGGGCTGGATTGCCCTTGTTCCTTGGTACAGAGTGACCTATGGTCAGTGTTGTATATATTCCGAGATGGATCTTCCCTAGGCCACATGAGCCATATACAGTACCGAGTTGTTGAGATATCGAGAGTGAGGGAATTGAGGGCGACATCATGGTGCATCACTTACAGCATGTGCATTGGCATGTAGTGGCAGTAGAGTCATGTTCGTTACACTGTATGGATCTGCTTTATTTCCCGATTATGAATTGCCTAATTATTTAAAGAGCATGTTTACGTTCGGTACATTTATTTCATACTATTTGTACCGGCTGAGTTCGTCGCTATCTTCAGTCCATAGTTTCAAATTGTTACTTACTGAGTTGGTGTACTCATGTTACTCCTTGCACCTTGTGTGCAGATTCAGGCATTTCTGGTCACGGCAGCGACTGCTGATTTAGGCATTGGACTATGGGACTATCAAGGTAGCTGCATGGCATTCGCGGACCTTGGTTTCCCGTCCTTAATTTATCAGTATTTCAGTTTATTTCTCTAGATATTGTTGTGGATTTTGTTTCATTATTAGATGCTCATGTACTCAGTGACGCCACGATGTTTGAGGCGATTGTATCGTGTTTTAGATAAATTCTGTTTTCAAAAGGCTTCTATTTAAATGCTAAATCTTTCCACTATTATTTCAAAAAAGTATTTTAAGTATATTGAAAAGGGAATATTGAATTTAGGCTTGCCTAATCCCACGATGGGCGCCATCACGACAGGTTATGTTTTGGGTCATGACAAATTGGTATCAGTGCCTAGGTTACATAGGTCTCATGAGTCATGAGGGGGTTTAGTAGAGTCTTGCGGATTGGTACGGAGACGTTTGTACTTATCTTCGAGAGGCTGCAGAACCCTAGGAAAATTCCATATTCTTGAATTCTTGTCGTGCGAATCTATTGATTCTGGTAACTAAACTTTTTTTGTTTCCTTCTCTCACAGATGGTGAGGACTCGTACTACTAGGCAGGAGGGCCAGCCATGGTACCACAGGCCAGAGCCGCGAGAGATCGGGGTCACAGTAGAGGCCGCGGTAGGGGCAGAGGTGCATCCCGCATAGCAGCTGGGGAAGTACCTGCATATCTACCAGTCGCCCCAGATCAGGACCAGGTCCCAGTTATGGATTCTCCAGCGAGACCAGCTCAGGCACCACATGTGCCCATCGTGATTCCTGGTCTTCAGGAGGTCCTAGCTCAGATTCTAAAAGTATGTACTGTCCTTGCTCAGGCGGTCTCTGTTTAGATGGCTGCAGCCACTTCTCAGGCCGGAGGAGGCACTCAGACTCCCGCTGCTCACACACCTGAGCAGGTTGTATAGGGACTCCAGACACCGGAGGCACCACCAGCCCAGCTGGTTGCAGCTGCACAGGACTATGTGGTTCCTTCTAAGCCTGAGGATGATCAGTGTAGGTTGGAAAGGTTTGGGAGACTCCAGCCTCCACCCTTCAATGGTATAGAGAGAGAGGATGCCCAGGATTTCTTGGACATGTGTCAGAGGATACTCCGTACAACAGGTATTCTGGAAACTTGTGGGGTCTCATTCACTACTTTTCACTTCTCTGGTGCTGCACTCATTTGGTGGGAGACATACGAGAGGCGTAGGCCGGTCGGCGCAACACCCCTTACTTGGTAGCAGTTCTCTGTGGTCTTTCTGGAGAAGTTCGTGCTCAGTTTTGCAGAGAGGAGTTGCACAAATAGTTTGAGCAGCTTCCTTGGGGTGATATGTCTGTGAAACAGTATGAGATGTGATTCTCAGAGTTGGCCCGTCATGCTATATGGTTGGGCCCCACAGACAGAGAGAGGATCAGGAGGTTTATGGATGGCCTCACTTTTCAGATGTGATTGCTTATGACCAGAGAGAGTGTCTAGTGCTACATTTAATGAGGTTGTCGACAGTGCTCTTCAGATTGAGATAGTTCGCAGTCAGAAGAGGGTTGAGAGGGAGGCCAAGAGGCCTCGTGGAAATGGTGGATTTAGTGGTGCTCTTTCTGGGGGTCAGTTCCATCACGGTAGAGGTCGTCCTTTCAGACATGCTCAGACAGCTCGCCTAGTTCACCATGGTGCATCATCCGGTCATGGGTCCCAGGGTTATCAGTAGGTCTAGACATCATTCACTGCACTACCAACTCAAAGCTCGTCACATGCACCATCAGCTCAGGGTTCATCTGTATCAGGTCCTTCTAGCGGTTATTCTAGTGCTCCGGGTTCCCTTCAGTCTCCACCACCATTCACAGGGCGAGATTGCTTTGAGTGTGGATATTTGGGCCATATTAAGAGGTATTGTCGTCATCTTTCAGGAGTTTCATCTCAGTAGAGGAGTCAACCTGCTACTTCAGCACCAGCTGCTCCACCACCTGCATAGTCAGCTAGGGGTGGAGCACAGTCAGCTAGGTGTCGTCTGAGAGGTAGAACCCAATCAGGGGGTGGCCATGCCCGCTTCTATTCCCTCCCTGCCAGGACAGATGCCATTACTTCAGATGTTGTGATTACAGGTATTGTCTCAGTTCGCCACAAAGATGCATTTGTATTGTTTTGATCCTGGTTCCACTTATTCATATATTTCCTCGTATTTCGCTCATTTTCTGGATATGCCCCGTGAGTCCGTAGTCTCATCTGTTCATGTATCTACTCATGTGGGCGATACTATTATTGTGGACCATGTATATCGGTCATGTATGGTGACTATTGGGGGTCTGGAGACTAGAGTTGACCTTTTGCTGCTCAATATGGTTTATTTTGATGTGATATTGGGTACGGATTGGTTGTCTGCATGTCATGATGTTCTAGATTCTCACGCTAAGATCATGATGTTGGCGATGCTGGGGTTACCGAGGGTTGAGTGGAGTGGTTCTATAGACTATGTGCCTAGTGGAGTGATTTCATACTTGAAGGCTCCGTGTATGGTTGAGAAGGGTTGTCTTATCCTATTTGGATTTTGTGAGGGATGTTAGTACAGAGACTCATGACAATGATTATGTTCCAGTGGTACGTGATTTTCCGGATGTGTTCCCTGCAGACTTGTCGGGCATGCCGCCTAACAATGATATTGACTTCGATATTGATTTGGTGTCGGGAACTCAGCCCATTTCTATTCCACCGTATCGTATGGTGCCGACAGAGTTGAAGGAGTTGAAAGAACATCTTCAGGAATTCCTTAAGAAGAGGTTTATTCGGCCTAGTGTGTCACCTTGGGGTGCTCCGGTTCTATTTGTGAAGAAGAAGAAGGATGGTTCTATGAGGATGTGCATTGACTACAAGTAGTTAAACAAAGTCAAAGTCAAGAACAAGTATCCTTTGCCTCGTATTGATGATCAATTAGACCAACTTCAGGGAGCGAGGGTGTTCTCCAAGATTGATTTGAGGTCTGGGTATCACCAGCTGAAGATTCGGGATTCGAATATCCTAAAAATAGCTTTCAGGACCCTATATGGCCCTTATGAGTTCCTGGTGATGTCTTTTGGGCTGACCATGCCCCAACAACGTTCATGCATTTGATGAACAGTGTATTCCAGCCCTATTTGGACTCATTAGTTATTGTATTCATTGATGACATCCTGGTGCACTCTCGTAGCCAGGAGGAGCATGCTCAACATCTGAGGATTGTGTTGCAGAGATTGAGGGAGGAGAAGTTTTATGCAATGTTCTCTAAGTGTGAGTTTTGGCTCGATTCAGTGACGTTCTTAGGGCACGTGGTGTCCAGTGAGGGTATTCAGGTGGATCCGAAGAAGATAGAGGCGGTGTAGAGTTGGCCTAGACCGTCCACCGCCATAAAGATTAGGAGCTTTTTTGGTTTGGCGGGCTATTACCGTCGTTTTGTGGAGGGATTTTCATCTATTGCATCGCCATTGAAAAAATTGACCCAAAAGGGCGCTCCATTCAGGTGGTCGGATGAGTGCGAGGAGAGCTTTTAGAAGCTCAAGACTGCTTTCACCACGACTCCAGTTTTAATTTTTCCGTCAGCTTCGGGTTCTTACAACGTGTATTGTGATGCCTCGAGGATAGATATTGGATGTGTTCTGATGCAGGAGGGTAGTGTGATTGCCTATGCCTCACGCCAGTTGAATACCCATGAGAAGAACTATCATGTCCATGATCTTTAGTTATCAGCTATTGTTCACGCCTTAAAGATTTCGCGGCACTATTTGTACGGGGTTCATTGTTAGATCTATACTGATCATCGGAGTTTGCAGCATCTGTTCAAGCAGAAGGATCTTAATTTACATCAGCGTAGATGGTTGGAGCTTCTTAAAGACTATGATATCACCATTTTATATCATCCCGGGAAGGCAATGTGGTGGTCAATGCTTTGAGTCGCCGGGCGGAGAGTTTGGGAAGTTTAGCATACACAAGCAGTAGAGAAACCTTTGGCACTGGATGTTCAAGCTTAGCTGGCCAACTTTTCAGATTGGACATCTCGGAGCCGAGTCGGGTGTTAGCTTGTGTGGTCTCCAGGTCTTCTCTTTATCACCATATCAGGGAGCGTCAGTATGGTGACCCCCATCTACTCGTCCTTCAGGACAGGGTCCAGCGAGATGATGCTAGAGAAGTGACTATTGGTGATGATGGCGTGTCGAGGATACAGGGCCGGATATGGTACTCAATGTGGATGGACTTCGAGAGTTGATTCTTGAGGAGGCCCACAACTCGCGGTATCCCATCCATCCGAGTGACGCAAAGATGTACCAGAATTTGAGACAGCACTATTGGTGGAGGCAGATGCAGAAGGATATAGTTGGGTTTGTGGCTCGGTGTCTCAACTTTCAGCAGGTTAATTATGAGCATCAGAGATCGGGTGGCTTACTTCAGAGATTAGAGATCCCAGAGTGGAAGTGGGAGCAGATCACCAAGGATTTCGTAGTTGGGCTCCCACGGACTTCGAGGAAGTTCGATGCTATTTGGGTTATTGTGGATAGGCTGGACAAGTCCGCGCACTTCATTCCAGTTGGTACTACCTACACTTCAGAGCGGTTGACTGAGATTTACATCCGAGAGATTGTTCGTTTTCATGGTGTCCCAGTTTCCATCATTTCAGATAGAGGCACCCGGTTTAAATTGCCGTTTTGGAGGGCCGTGCAATGAGAGTTAGGTACTCAACTTGAGTTGAGCACAGCCTTTCACCCTCAGATGGACGGACAATCCAAGTGCACTATCCAGATATTGGAGGACATGTTATGTGCTTGTGTCATTGATCTTGAGGTTCATGGGACAAGTTAGTGCCGCGCGCAGAGTTTGCATATAAAAACAGTTATCAGTCAAGCATTCAGATGGCTCCTTATGAGGCTTTATACGGGAGACGATGTAGATATCTGGTGGGATGGTTTGAGTCGGGTGAGGCTAGGCACTTGGGACACACTTGGTCCAGGATGCATTAGACAAGGTGAAATTGATTAAGGAGCGGATTCGCACGGCGCAGTCTAGGCAGAAGATCTATGCGGACATGAAGGTCCGTGATGTGTGTTTCATGGTTGGGGAGAAGGTTCTGCCGAAGGTATCACCCATGAAGGGTTTTATAATATTTGAGAAGAGGGGCAAGTTGAGCCCCCGGTTCATTGGGCCTTTTGAGGTACTTCAGATGGTAGGGGAGGTGGCTTACAAGCTTGCGTTACCACCTAGCTTGTCGAGTGTGCACCCAGTATTTCATATTTCTATGCTTCGGAAGTATATTGGCGATCCGTCCCATGTTTTGGATTTCAGTGTGGTTCAGTTGGATGGTGATATAACTTATGATGTGGAGTCGGTGGCCATTTGGAGCGGCAGGTTCAGAAGTTGAGGTCAAAGGATGTAACTTCAGTAAAGGTGCAGTAGAGAGGTCAGCCTGTGGAGGAGGCCGCTTGGGAGACCGAACGGGAGATGCGGAGCAGATATCCACACCTATTTGTGACTCCAGGTACGTTTCTAGACCCGTTCGAGGATGAATTTTTGTTTAAGAGGGGGGATGTAACGACCCGGTCGGTCGTTTTGAGAGTTTTAGCTCCGTTTCCCCCATTTTTACTTCTTTTGTACTTTACAGTATATTATATCTTGCCCGGTTGGTTGGTTCGGTTCCGGAGGGGTTTCAAAGTGAATTGAGACACTTAGTCTCTTTATTAGAAGCTTAAGTTTGAAAATTCAACCGCATATGGACTTGTGTGTAAACGACCTCGAATTTGAATTTTGATGGTTTTGTTATCTCCGATAGGTGATATTGGACTTAGGAGTGCGTCCGAAATGTGATTTGGAGGCCCGTAATAGAATTAGGCATGAATTGGTGAAAGTTGGAAATTTGGCGATTTTGGTCGGCAGTGGAAATTTTGATATCGGGGTCGGAATGGGTTTCTGAAAGTTGGAATAGGTTTGTAGTGTCATTTTTTATGTGTGTGTAATATTTGATGTCATTCGGATGTGGTTTGATAGGCTTCGGCGTCTTTTGCGGAATTCAGAAGTTTAGAAGTTCTTAGGCTTGAATCCGTGTGTAATTTGGTGTTTTGATGTTGTTTTGGGTGATTCGAAGGTTCGACTAAGTTTGTATGGGTTTATATGACTTGTTGGTATGTTTGATTGGGGTCCCGAGGGCCTCGGGGTGATTCCGGGTGGCTATCGGAGTGTTTGGAGTTGGGAAAATGCAGTTGAAGTTGCTGCTACTGGTGTTTCCGCACCTGCGGAGTGGGAACCGCAGGTGCGAGCCCGCAGAAGCGAAGGAGGAACTGCATATGCGGCCAAGGAGGACCTCGGCAGGAACCGAAAGTGAGAAGATATTCCCGCAGATGCGAGAAGCTAGGCGCAGGTGCGAGAGGGAGCCGCAGGTGCGAGAGGGAGCCGCAGGTGCGAGGTGTTTCCGCACCCACGATAATCGTAGATACGGTCTTTGGTCGCATGAGTGGTTGTAGTGCTTTAAGTGATTTTTCACAAAAGCGTAGCTTGGTATGCAGATGCGGAGTTTGTACCGCAGGTGCGGTTTTTCTAGGCAGAAAGTATAAATAGAAACTTCGGCAATTCTTCTCATTTCCACATTTTTGAATACGGACTTTGAAGATTTTGAGGAGATTGTTTGAAGGGAATTCGAGGGTTATCACTGAGTTAAGTCCCCTGAGCCTAATTATCCTTAGTAATGGTGTTTTACCATTGATTTTTCACTTAATTAGTGAGGTTTTGAAGTGAAAATAGGGGTTAGGGCTTGGGAATTTGAAGAGTGAATTTTGGGGTTTGGAGGGGCAATTGAGGTTGAATTTTGTTAAATTTGATATGACTAGACTCGTGAGTGAATGAGCTTTGGGGTTTTGTTATTTTGTCGGGTTTCGATACGTGGACCCTGGGGGCCGGGTTCAGGCCAATTTCGGACTTTGGCAATAATTTAGTACTTTTCTTGTGGATTTTATCCCTTTAGCCTATGTTGATTGTGTTGTACTACTTGTGGCTAGATTTGGGACGTTCGGAGGCCGAATTGAGGGGCAAGGGCATCACAGAGTAGATATTTTCTTGGTTTGAGGTAAGTAACGCTTGTAAACTTGGTTAGGAGGTTGTGAAACCCCAAATTATATGTTATGTGATTAGTATTGAGGTGACGCACATGCCAAGTGGCGGGCGTGCGGGCGTGCACCGGGAGAATTGTGACCTGGGTGATTCCATGGAATTGTTTAGTGCTCTATCCTGTTGATATCCATGTTTTCTTCATGTGGTAAAGTAATTGAGTTGTAAATCATGTTAGACATCATGTTTAGGCTTTATGCCAGTATTGTTGAGACCCTCAGTGGTCGTTTATTGATGTCATCTCGCTAGTTTAATTTATATACCGCACTTAGTCATGTTCATGCACTTTTATATCATATCCCAGTCTCAGTTGTTTATTGATTCATTGTATCATTGTTCCGGGTTGTTTTCATGGCATTGTGAGCCCGTGGGTGAGACTGGAGAGATTGATGACTGAATGAGGCCGAGAGTCTGAGTCTGAGTGACGATTGTAGGAGCCACTCCTGAGTCTATAGCACAGCCCTAGAGAGCGCGGTTGATATGATTGAGGGATGGATCTTCCCTGGACATGGATCTTGTCCGAAGTACTTGTTACCTGGAGATGGATCTTCTCCACAGGGCTAGATTTCCCTTGTTCCTCGGTACTGAGTGACCTATGGTTAGTGTTGTATATATTCGGGATGAATCTTCCCTGGGCTGTTTGATAAATATACAGTACCGAGTGGTTGAGATATCGAGAGTGATGGAATTTAGGGAGATATCATGGTGCATCACTTACAGCATGTGCATTGGCATGTAGTGGGAATAGAGTCATGTTCATTACACTGTATGGATCTGCTTTATTTCCCGATTATGAATTGCCTAATTATTTAAAGAGCATTTTTATGTTCTGTACATTTATTTCATACTATTTGCACCGGTTGAGTTCGTCACCATCTTCAGTCCATAGTTTGGACTTGTTACTTACTGAGTTGGTGTACTCACGTTACTCCTGCACTTTGTGTACAGATTTAGGCATTTCTGGTCACGGCGGGCGACTGCTAATTTAGGTATTGGAGTCTAGGATTATCAAGGTAGCTGCATGGAGTTTGCGGACCTTGATTTCCCTTCCTTAGTTTATCAGTATTTTCAGTTTATTTCTCTAGATACTGTTGTGGATTTTGTTTCATTACTAAACGTTCATGTACTCAGTGACGCCACGATGTTTGAGGCGACTGTATTGTGTTTTGGATAAATTATGTTTTCTAAAGACTTCTATTTAAATGCTAAATCTTTCTGATTTTATTTCAAAAAAGTATTTTTACTGTATTGAAAAGGAAATGTTGAATTTAGGCTTGCCTAGTCCCACGATAAGCACCATCACAACAGGTTGGGTTTTGGGTCGTGGTATTTTGGGATGAATTACAATGCAATAGAACCCCTATATTTATAAGAAAAAAGTGACTTAATCACAAAGTAACAAACCCTGTAATATCTCTAAAATATATACATTCACCTTAAATATAATTTTACTTATAACAATCTCAAAATAGATTTTGAATTTTTACGAGTTATTGTTGATAAAGTATGATAAATTAACAAACATCTTAAGTTCTCAAAACTTTCATCTTTAAGAAGTTTATTGCTGAAATTACAAATGTGGATTCTAATTTTATGAGTTCTGAACTTTAGAATGACAATCGACTTCAACTGCTAATAACTGGAATCTAAATTATGTACATATTTTAATTAATTAAAAATACTTGATTTGAGCAATTTTTGTTGGTTTTAATCGAATCTTTATAATAAAACAAATTACTTGACGATAGTAGAATCTTGAGATAGAAGAAGGAGAATGTTTATTGATGTTAGGCTAAAAATTCATGTTTTCGCAGGTAATTTGCCCTGCATTATGCTTCAATCTTGTTAACTTTAGTGTACATATTTGTGACTCGAGCTTAATAATGTTGTTTATATGTGTAGGAGTCAATTTGAAATGATTTGGAAAGCTTGCATGCAAAGTGAAGTAAATATAAAAGAATTTGGAGGGAGTATGAGTTTAGTGCCAGGCACCAACCAAAACGTCAAAGGCAGAATAGCATAGAAGTTGAAAATTTTTGGTGTCCTGGTTGTTGCAAGGGGCCGAGCGAGACGGCTAAGGGCGGATTTCGTGCTAATTCTTCTAGGACATGGAGTTTCGACCCTACACGCCCCTGACATGTATAAAAGGGATTCAAAACCTATTTCTTGGGGAGGAGACGTTATTGGAGAGGAAAAAGGCTACGGGAACACTTAGAAGCAATAAATCGCAAGAGTTTTTCTCTATCATTCTTCCTTAATCTGTATTTTAATTCTATCAATTATTATCATGATTGTTAGTATGGTTATGAGTAGTTAAACTTTCCCATCTAGGGTTTGATGGAACCTATTGGAGGATGATTTGCTTACTACACTTCTCTACTTGTTCAACTATTTTCTTTTTTGTTGTTAATTGAAGAGTGATGTCCGGTCAAAAATGTATATATTTTTCCATTGTTGCCTTATGTTCTAATACTTTTTATCGTCTTTTGAGTATTAGTTATACTATTTTGTACTTAATATTATATTTTAACTGTGTAAGAATAAAGCAGTGTGAAGATGAAAAAATTTGGAGCAAAATTGAATAAAACACGAAAGAGAAAGAAAGAAAATTAAAAGAATATAAAAAGGGGGACACCCTTTGGGTATTCTCCCCCAAGTGGAGACAACAAAAGAGAATTTGATAATTCAAAATAAAGAGCTAAGGAATGAACGTGAAAACTTACTGTTTTCGGCGCCAGGTACAGCGCTAGGTGCTGGCCTGGACGTTGGGTACAGGAGTTTTCTTATTTTATCCGGGACAATATTATTTCGGTTCTACACGGTCCTAACTCGTATATAAGGAGTCTTAAACTTAATTTAGAGGGGATCTAACACACTTTGAAAGAGAATTCACGTGGGGGAACACACACCACACTTGGAGGAGGCTTCCACCTAGTTTTTCTTCTCTTCTCTTATTTTAATCTCATAATTTATTAGTTCTAGAGTTTTGGATGCTACATGAACGTTGTAGTTTGAAGCTTGAATTGTTCTTATTATTTTATCATATTGGTTTATTTATTTAGTCTTGCGCTTAGTTATTTTATTGCTTGATCACCAATTGAATATTATCTACTAATCTAGGATTGAACTCGGGAGAGGGAATTCTAGATTGCATATAAGATTGAGTAGAGCAAGAT
>MDKI01085852.1:0-14829 GCA_005239505.1 Nicotiana paniculata
ATTTGATTTTAAAATATTTTACAGACATTATTTTTATGAATAATCTAATTAATATTGTAGTTGGGTTCACAATATATAATTCGCTTAATAAGTCTGTCATAGCCTCTCATTTAGTCATTTTAGTCCAACTGATAAAGTTGAAACTCTAATAATCATAAGATGTTTCTATTTTTCTTTTCTTTATTTATATATGTAAAGAAAGTAAATAGTCATAACAATACATAAATGATAAAAGAAACTCCACAAAACAAATGTGGACTCACCTAAAGTTTGACTCGACTCTCAAACCTGACAACAAAATTAAGGATCATTTGGTCATAGATTTTGTCAAAATAAATTTGGAATTTTTCGGTAAATATATATTTGGCCATAAATTTTATTTACATTTTGAAAAATTCCCAAAACCTAAGAACTCGTTTGGCCATAGATTTTTCCAAAATAAACTTGGATTTTATTTGGCAAACACATGTTTGGCCATACATTTTACCTATATTTTGGCAAAATCTCAAGTCCCAAATCCCAAAACCAGCTC
This sequence comes from Nicotiana paniculata, assembly GCA_005239505.1. Taxonomy (NCBI): domain Eukaryota; kingdom Viridiplantae; phylum Streptophyta; class Magnoliopsida; order Solanales; family Solanaceae; genus Nicotiana; species Nicotiana paniculata. The sequence goes on from MDKI01085852.1 coordinate 533, forward strand.
TATAGTTGGTTTTAGGCCAAATCCCTCATAATACACATATTTTTCCAAAATAAATTTGGGAAATATGTTTTGAAAACGTATGTCCAAACACATTTTCATCTTCAAGCCAAACTTCATCCAAAACAAATTTTTCAAAACAAATTTGGGAAGTTATGGCCAAACGCTAGCTAAGAGCTGGTTTTGGCCCAAAATATCACTATTACATTTTTAAAAATTGTTCCAAACTTTTATTATAAAAGAGCCCACCATTTATTATTTTGTAACAATGTCGCTTCGTCTTCTCGGTCATCTAATAATATATTATGTAGTTCATTATAAAAAAGATAATTTTGTACCAAATTTATTTATGTTCAGGACTATGGTTTGCGATAATATAATGCATGTTATTGATAAAGGTACTGTGTGAATCTGTGATAATTTTTAGAACTTGTGGGTATAAGTCATATTTCATATTTTTTTCAACAAAAAGAAAAAATAAAAATATATGTCCAAACACATTTTTATCTTCAAATCAAACTTTACCCGAATCAATTTTCAAAATATATTGGAGACTCTATAGACAAACGCTAGCTAAAATTTCTCTTGTATTTGTAGGGATAGGATGGGAGCTCAAGTTATGAAATATAAGGAATAAAATGACATAGAAACGAACTTTTCTTTTCTTTTGCTTTTACTGACAATTTATCCAAATATAAAGTGAAAGGCCTGCCGTGCTTGACAAAAAGAATGAATCGTGTTTGGAATTATTGAAAGATTGTCTAAATAGGATACAGATCTTTTTTATTAATAAAATATTTCACATAATAACATATAACTTTTACAAAAGCACATATGATGTATCTAACGTGAAAAATTAAACATGAATGGCAAAATTAAACATGTGAAAATCTCTAAATTTACTATGTATAAGATAATATTGATATGTGAAACTCTTGAAAGGGGCAAGGCACATATAGTTGCTTGGAGGATAACCAAATTATATACATTTTTTTAAATTTTATACTTCATACAAACTTCTTCTGCTAATTTATTGAAAATGTAATTACACTATTAAGAACATATTATTTGACAATTTTGAGGTTTTGAGACAAAGGCACTTCCATATTTAAATCGATAGATCAGGATAAGCAAACGATTTGCCATCAAGATATATTACCTTCTTTTTTTTTAATAAGCGTGGTGTCCGGGCCATAAAATATATTACTTTAACTGGTTCAACTTCAAACTTCTTTTCACAGTACATTGAAAACATAGTTACCATTGTGTTCGAAACAATGTTGGCCTTCAGTTAAATCTGTGCATGTATACTCTATGAAGCATTCCTTGTTTTTGGTGTGATGGCTAAATGTGCACCATTAATGATGGGTGCAAAACGACAGGGTCCTAGATGTAATGCCAATATTAACATGTTACATTATAATTTCTAGTGCTACTAGCAGCAATTCCATTACACATTCATGATAAATCAGTGGGTGCATAAGCATAATTGGGTAAAGTACCACTGAGCCCACTACTCATTCGCCATGGGTATAAACTACATTCTTTCTTAAATTTTTGAACTTTCTACATAGAAGATGGTAGTAGAAAGCAACAGATTGAAGCTCTCATGGAAATTGCATGGAGATTACCGAAAGAGAAGTCGGACCATGCATCTACCTTTGAGATAGGTTATAGGAGGTGCTAGGGCAAGAGCACCAACTCGTCTCATTAGGGCAATAACTACAAGAACTAGGAACTACTACTGCTAAGCAGTTTTCACAGAAACAATTCATTCCACCTACATTTCTTTGCAAAACTGATCCCGTATATCAATTGCTAGATCTAGAATCACTATACCAAATGAAACACAAGTGCTAACACTCCCGCAACTACTACATTCCGCCCAAAAAACAAAAAATAATCAAGAATCTAAAAATAGTGGAAATGGATGAAACAACAATGAACTTTGGACTGCGTATGAGAAGCAATAGAGGCATACCTAAGCTCAAAGGAATCGCCGGAGAAGAAAACTTCATACTTGTGCAGAGCAGAGAGGCAAAGAGTGGGCAGGCACAGTTAGGATTCAGAGAAACCCTTGAAATATTTCCGTAAACCTAAACACAGTTTTAACCCTTCTTCTATTGAAAACTAGGGGCAAAGATGCCATTTCAGTTCTTAAATAAATGAAAATTGGACATTTCCACTACACATGTTTATGGGTTGAACATTGAAAGGAACTACGAAAGGAATATGAGGAAAACGAGAAATCTCCCTCTTCTTTTTTTTTTCTTCTTTTTTTGTCTTTTTTTTTGTTTTTGTTTTTTGTGGATGGGAAAAGGGTCAAATTTGTCCCTTTATTATGCAGAAAGGATCAAGTTTACCCTATGTTAGTATTTTTATCTAAAAATATCCTTATTATTAAACAATTAAGTAAAATACCCTTCCTTCCTTAAAATTATCCAAGGTGAACGTTCAATCTCATGTGTCACTGATATAAAATCTTCACTAGCAGCTTGTTTGGATGGTTACATGTAGTTTCATACTGTATCGTATTGTATTGTTTGATGAAAACAATGTTTGGATAGATTTAGAGGGGTACACAAGAATTTTTGTAAGCGGTATCGAAATTTATAGAAGAACAGGAATAATAACTTTAATTATCATACTTTTGGACAAGAAATAGCCTTAGTCTATTAAATTTGTTGAGTCTTAAGTTATAAAAGGTCCTAAGTTCAATTTTATTTTATCACTTTTTAACCACAAAGACTCTCTCAAATATTTACAAAAAAAGATGTGCTAGTTGTTTCGAACCGTTGACCTCTTAGAGCAAAATCAAGCACATAACCAAGGCACCAAGAGACAAATTATGCCAATTGGTGTCATTTTTTCTTACTATCTGTTTTCTTACAGTATTAATACATATATTTAGTAAAGTATTCTGATGAAATGGAGTCGCGTGACATCGCTTCATCAAACGTGCATCCGCCCCAGAATAGATTGTATCGTTTGCCGTTGTTTCATGATCTCACACACCAAAAATATAAAGAATCAACTTTCAACATTACTAAGAAAAGACAGGATGCGAAGTATAATTATTATATAAAAAAAATTATGGTAAAGGATAAAATATGATTATTTAATAATAAGGAAGGACAAAATGAGAGAAAAATCAAGGTAACGACGTCACCACACCAAATTTGTCGTTACATAAAGTGACATTTTTCGTCGTTACGTAACAATTGATTTAATGATACGGTATAATAAAATTTAAGTAACAATCAAAATAAATATTTTATTTAAGTAACAATACGATACAACAATAGGTAACAACCATCCAAACAAGCTCTAACAGGCGAATTTGACACAATTGAGTAAACAGGTTACCTGAGAGAAGATAACAACACTCCATTGCTTGATCTGAAGAAATTTGTTGTATGGTAAGTCCAGGGATTTAAAGGGGTTGTTCTGTTTCTTGTTCTAGGTCAATTTTATCAATTTAAGTGACTGAAAAAAGGTAATATTTTCAACAATTTGGGGGATCCTCACTTTAATTCAGATAGGGAAAAAGGTAAGAAATAACCTTCCACAAAGAGAAAAAATTTATTTGTACCTTTTGTTATACTATCGATACACTATTACCTTCAATATTATAAAATTGGTGCAAAAATATCTTCTTTTCTCCACATGGCCTGGCATTTTGTTAAGGTAGATGCCACATGGCATGCCACCTCACCGCTTTCTCCCCAACTTCTTCTTCTACCACCATCTCCCCCGCTTATACATTTTCCTTTGACACCCATGCTAAATATTACTGCTTCCACAGAGTAGGGTTCAAAATTGACAAAGTTGCATTCCTTAAATTTTCTTTTTTATAAGTTCGACACATATCCTTTATTCTTAAAAGGAATTTGAAACTTATATTTTGTCTTATTTATGCAATTGCAGTGTCTGCTAATGTGTTTTAAGTTTTAACCCAAATCTTTGTTTTTGATTCGTGAAACAGAGGTTCCCCAATTAAGTAGAAATGGCGTGGGGTAGCCACTATTCTATTAAAATTAATATGAAAAGACATTTTTACCCTTTCTTCCATTGCTTTTCTTCTCAAACCCTCGCTTCTCACTCTGCATCGAATACATTGGCTCTGGTTTCTTGATTAAGAACTAAACAAGTTGAGCGTGGCTCTTGCAGAGGAAGTTAGTTCATTTAATCTATAATTTTTAGCTGAAAAGTACAAGAAAAGGAAAAGGAAAAGAAAAACACTTTGAGATATTCTCTGTTTGAGATATTCACAAACAAAAATTAGTGCAAATGAGGTATTTGTTGAAAGAGGTTTTGAAGACACTTTGTGGAGTGAATCAATGGTCTTACGCTGTTTTTTGGAAGTGGAAGATCAGTTGCCAGAATACCAATTGAGTTTTCTTATTTCAATGAATCAAATTCTCTTTTTTTAGGTGGGTCCTGAATTTAGAGTTGAAAGTTCTGAAATTAAGGACATTTGGTCCTTAACTTAGAGTTGCAAGCACAGAAGTTAAGGACACTTGGTCCTGAACTTAGACTAACAAGCTCAAAAGTTAAGGACTATAGGTCCTGAACTTACAGTTACAAGTTCAAAAGTTAAGGACAATAGGTCCTGAAGTTTGAGTTCCAAGTTCAAAGTTAAGGATAATAGGTCCTTAACTTTGAATTCCAAGTTCAAAAGTTAAGGACACTTGGCCCTTAACTTTGACTTACAAGTTAAAAAGTTAAGGACACTTGGTTCTGACCTTCAAGTTTCAAGTTCAAACACTTGGTCCTTAACTTTGAGTTCCAAGTTCAAAAGTTAAGGACACTTTGTTCTGAACTTTGACTTACAAGTTCAAAAGTTAAGGACACTTGGTCCTTAACTTTGAATTCCAAGTTCAAAAGTTAAGGACACTTGGTCCTGAACTTAGACTTACAAGTTCAAAAGTTAAGGACACTTGGTCCTGAACTTAGACTAACAAGTTCAAAAGTTAACTTACAGTTACAAGATCAAAAGGTCCTTAAATTTGACTTACAAGTTCAAAAGTTAAGGACGCTTGGTCCTGAAGTTTGAGTTCCAAATTCAAAAGTTAAGGACATGTAGTCCTGAAGTCCTAAAGTTAAGTTCAAAAGTTAAGGACATGTAGTCCTGAAATCCTGAACTTAGAGTTGAATTTATACGTGGCTTTAAGGACACGTGATTTTACTTGGCACAAACTGAGAAAATATGTAAATTGATATTGAAATTGACTGCAAATAGAAATAAAAAAAGCCCGAAATAAATGAAGTTTTGGCCCTCGAGCTAGGTCGCCCTCGAACCAAACGAATATTTTACTGAAAAATATGAACATAGCAACATAGTATTGAAATCTTAAGAGAAAAGTGGTATATTGCGTTGTATTACGTGGCTTTTATGTCTTTTACAAACGATCAGACCCCTTTTATATAGTAGGGGATTCCTACCTTTGATAAAATTCTAAAATACAGTAAGAAATCCCATAATTAGCTAATTAATCGACCTCTTCTTGATACGTGCCGAGATTTTTGCCGTAATCCTCGCCCTATCATGGATATTTTGGCTTTCCGTCACTTGGCTCGGTAAACTTCCATTGATCTTGCTCGATCTCTATCCTGCATGGTTTTAATCTTGGCCGACCTCGATCTTGTTCGGTCCCTGGGTCTTGAGCTTGGTAATCTAACTTCATACCGTGGTCCGATATAACATGAGATTGAACCTTGGTCTGCCTCGTTCTAGAATAAACCTAATTTTGACCGTATACAGATAGTCCCCTCATTTCACGGAGAGAAGACGATGAGAAACGATATGAACTTTTATAATCTTATCTCGACGGGTCATGACGTAAGCGACGAACCCAACCATGACGTCTGCGACAAGTAGACACTGAAACGTCCCGTCGATTCAGATATCGAGGCATTAAATGCCTGCCAGTTGTTTTCGGCCACTACCGGTTCTGAACCGTCATCTTCAACCTATAAATACATCTTTCTTCTTTTGCCCAAACTTTATTTTCAAATCTTCTTCACTCTTATCTTCTAATCATTTGCTTTCCTCAGACCATTGCTCTTTCTGATCTTGGTGTTTCTTCACTTGGATCCCAAAATACCAAGTATTCCTTTTTAATTTCTATTCTTCTTCGTCCATAAAAATTAAATGGCTAAAACTTCAAAAATTGTTCGCAAAAGGAAACTGCTTCCTCGTCCCGGCCGGCTGGCGAGGAACCAGCGGTGGAGCCACGCCTTGAAGAATTCTCTCCCGAAGGGTGCGTCATTGATTCCGACTTCAAGGTTGAAAAAACTTCCTCGGTTTCGGGTCGATGTGAGCCAGTATCTAGATATATATGCTTGATCACCGATAACCTCCTCTCCCAAGTTAAGAAAGACGACAACTGGGATAAAAAAACATATGGTGGTACCTGCTCCGGAAGAATCAATCACCACCCGCGTGTAAGGGTTCTTAAGTGCTTATACTTACCCCTTCATGTTGAGTCCTTTGGATCTGATTATTATAGACTTCTGCAAGAAGTACAAGGTGACTCTCGGTTAGATGCACCCCTCTTTATGGAGGATAGCAGTATCGCTTCACTTCTTCGTGAGCAGAATTGACGGGTGTCCCTTCATCCTCGACCACACTCTATCGAGGGGGACTAATAAATCTTACTCGATGGGCCACCAAGGCACCTTTCTCGAGTATAGATGAGGATAAAGACCAGGGCTGGATGGGCCGATTTGTTCGAGTGAAGACCTCAGATCTTGATCCCGGCCGAGAGCATGCCATTTCCTGAGAAATGGAATATGAATCATAAGTGAAACTTCGTCCTTAATTTTTTTGTCTTCGTTTTTCCTCTTTTCTTATTAGTGTTTTTTGATGCAACTATTGCCTGGATGCCGGCGGTTCCTCAACTCGAGGACTAGGTCAGGGGCCTAGTGTTGCAGAAGACGCATTCTGAGCGCGCATGGTGTGATTTATCGAAGGATCTATGGGAGGCCCGTAACCATGGTAAATTCTCCTTTATGACTCAACAATTTGAACATTGTTTGAATTCCCTTCGATATAATTCATCTTTCTTTTGTAGGTCTTGGGAAGGATGTGGCAATGAGATCCCCAACTGGTGATGAAGAAATCATTCCCCAATCATCCGTTCCGAAGAATAACAAAGAGAGAAAAAGGAGAGAGGCTCCGAGTTCCACGAAATCGGATGAAAAGAATCCCAAAAAGAGGCAAGCCCGTAAACCCAAGGGGAACATCATCCCTCTAACTTTGGAGTCAGTTCTACGGCTAAGGGATGAGCCTGAAGGAGAAAAAGAATAAGAAGACTCTGGGATGGTGTCCCGTGTGCGAGCTAGCATCGAGATTTGAGGAACTACTGAGCCGGTGGGAGCTGAAACTGCTCTGCCCTGGCTTGATGATATTAAGGGGGAAGCATCGGTCGGAGTCCCCGAGCCAGAAAGAGCTGAAGACAATTCACCTCGAGGTAAGAAGGCTATCGAAGAGGCGGTCGATGCTGGTGTATAAACCATGTTCGAGGCCCCTCGAGATGAAGGCGTCACCCCAAAATATTTACTTGGGGAGATAGATATTGGAGATTCCCCTTCCTTTCCTTCGTTCACTGAGTCGATGATCAAGGATGCTCAAGCGATGGAGACTTGCCACACTGAAAGGGTCCATGGACCAGAAGACCCTTTCCGTGGATACTTTGTTGGAGTGGAAGATGTCATCGGTCTGGGTGACTTGGAGGTACCGAGGAAGATCTCGAATAAGGCTTCCTCGGGCTTTAAACTGGCGGATCAGTTCCCGACCCCTAGCTTCGATCCTGGGCGTAAGCGATCAATTATCATCTCGATCCCGGAGGATGCTCAGGTTCTTTTTGTCCAAATGGATGAGGTGGAAATACCCTGCCTTTTCAACGAAGCCCAACAGGCTCTAAATCGGGTAATCCCAGATTTGCTTGTCAATTTCAATTTTCGTACTCGGATTTTTCTTCCTTTACATAACTTCTTTTTCTCTGTTTATAGGCTTCGGTGCTTCATCATAAGGCTTTCCTCCGATCCCGAGGGGAGATGAGCCAGTATGAGATCGAGATCCGAAGGCTTACTAAGGAAAAAGATGCTTGCAAGCTTCTCAGTGAACAAAGAGAAAGGGAAGCAAAAGGCCTCCGTGCTAAGCTAAAAATGGCTCAGAAAGAACACGTCGAACTGGTTGAACTGGTAAGAAGAATCTTTGAAGTTAGTGACGGCGATTCAGACGTGGTAGCTAATGGTTCGAACTCGCAGGTCCAACAAAAGCTTGAAATGATCAGGAAACTCTTTGAAGAAGCAAATGCATTAAAAACTGAGGCCGAAGGATGGAAGAAGAAAATGGATCGCCTGGCCTCAAAAAATGATACTGCTCGGGCCCAACTGGCCTCAGCTGAAAACCAACTCCGAGGTATGAAAAAGGAAATCTTTGTGCAGGCCAAGAAAATCGAGGAGCTCCAGTCACTGTTGGGTTCAACAGTTTCTGCTCGGGAGAACCTGGTCGCTAAGCTTGAAGCGGCCAAATCAGAAGTTAAGGCAGCCAAGGCTGATGCTGGTGCAGTGGTGGCTATTTACCGGGCCGATGTCGAAGCCTCTCAGATTCGAGCAAAGGAGGTTGTCGAGGCCTTTCAGGTTCGAGAAGAGGGGGTCGCTGAGCATGCCAAATGCCAATCTCGAAGGGCCTTGAGGAAATCCATGCTCGAGGCTTTGACCTCACAACCGAGATTCAGAAAGCTAAGGAGCTCGAAACTGAAGCTAGAAAATTAGCTTACCCCGACAATGATGACGAATCTGAAAGCTTGAGTGATTTCGAAAGCGGGAAGACCCCGAGGGTGGAGATGCCTCTCCTGAAGATGACCAGGCCACTTAGGCTTTTAAATAGTTTTTGAATTTATGTTGAGGCCGCTTCGTACTTTGTAAATAATTTCCATCGGGCCGTGTTGCCCTTGTAAAATTTTTTTGATGAATAAATAAAATGTTTTTCCCTTCCATGTCTTCTGAGTCTGTTGTTTTTTTGATTTATACAAAGGTCAGAACGCCTTAGCATAAAATTATGATATTGTATTCGAAGGTCCAAGGTTCAGATGGTAAGGGCCGACAATAAGTACTACCCTCAACCACTTTTGATCGGTAATTCATGGGCGAATTTTCGAACTCGAATTAAGGTGGTTCTTAGGCTTAACACGTAGTCTCAGATTCGGGGTAATAATTCGATCTTGAATCGGTTTTCTCGGGATTGATAGATAGTCCATGAGTGAGGATTTGCTCGAACTCGATTTAAAGTAGCATTTATGCTTTTCTAGTCGAGTGAGAATGATCTCTCGAAGTTGAAGTATAAGTAGCCCTTAGGCCTTTGTATTTTTGCTTTCTTTGTGTCTTTTTCAAGGCCATTTTGGCAGGTGTAACTTTTGTATTTGGCCGATTTGGCCTTTGTAAAAAGATCGTTTATGTATATATATAAGGCTTTCTACCCTTTTCGGCTCTCAAATTTTTTTTCCTTTATCATTCGTATTTACAAAGGTTGGAATGCCTTAGCATGAAATAATAAGGTTGTGTTCGAGGGTTCGAACAAAACCCTACCTTTATCACCTTTCTGGGTTAAGGCGTTATCAGGGTTCGAAGTTACCGAAATTTTTTCCTAAAAATATCTTAAGTTTATGTTTCTACCGAGGGTAGCCTTTAGAACAGGTTGTGAAAGAATTTTTTTCTTTTTTGAAGCCCTATTTTTGTTACGTATTTCGGACGTCTCCGAACCGCGTTAAACTGGCCGTAGCCCTTTAGTTTGGGGGTAGCCCAGTGAGCTTGATTCAACCGGTTGTTTTGAGCTCTAGCACGTCGTTAAGCGGTTTGAGGCCCTGAGTAGCTTCACTTCAGGTATTATGACTTGCATGTGTGGTCGGAATTGAATTTCGGGAAGTTTGGAGTTGATTTGGAAAGAAATTACTCATTTCGGAAGCTTTAAGTTGGAAGAATTGACTAAAGTTTGATTTTTGAGTAAACGGCCTCGAAATCGGGATTTGAAGGTTCCATAAGGTTCGTATGATGATTTTGGACTTGGGCATATGTCTGGATCGGGTTTTGGATGAATCCGGAGCGTTTCGACGCCTATTGAGGAAGTTGGCATTTTGGAAGAATTTTATAAATTTGGGTTGAGGTTTATTTCGATGTTATAGATATCCGTTTGGGATTCCGAGTCTCGGAATAGCTCCGTATGGTGATTCTGGTGTTGGGAGCGCGTTCGAAAGTAGAATTGGAGGTCCGTAGGTCATTTCGGGACCATTTGGCGAAAGTTATAAATTTGAAGGTTTTTGAGAAGTTTGATCCGGAGTGGACTTTTTTATATCGGGGTCGGATTCCGATTCTGGAAGTTGGAGTAGTCCTGTAATGTCGAATGTGACTTGTGTGCAAAATTTGATGTCAATCGGACGTGATTTGATAGGTTTCGACATTGAATGTAGAAATTGGAATTTTTTAGTTTCATTAGACTCGAATTGGGGTGTGATTCGTGTTTTTAGCATTGTTTGATGTAATTTGAGGCCTCAACTAAGTCCGTGATATGTTTTGAGACCTGTTGGTATGTTCAGACGGGGTCCCGAGGGGCTCGGGTGAGTTTCGGGGTGGTTTCGGACCATTTCTAGGCCATTTTTAACTACTGGTTTTTGGCTACAGCAGTGTGCTACGTGATCGAAGGAATTGGTCGCGATCACGATGAGTAAAATAGGAGAAATTGGCCAGTGATTCGCGATCGCGGAAGGCCTTTCGTGATCGCGTAGAGGAAAGTTTCTGCTGCACTGACCCAATTTTAGAAGCTTGTATATTGCAATCTATAAGGAATTTGGAGATGATCCAAAAATGAAAGTTGTAGCTCTTTGTATCTAGTTTTCGTAAAATCAAACCATTTGGTATTTAAAGTTGTGTAAAAGAAGTTATGAGTGGTACACTACAGCCTATCCGGGAAGAGTTTCGAAATCACGAAGAAAAAGTTTGTGTTGCACAGGGCTGAATTTAGAAGCTTATATCTCGTAATCTATAAGAAAATAGGAAATTATAACAGTATTAAATTTGTAATCCTTGGAGTCTAGTTTTCAAAAAGTTAAACCGTTTGCAATTTGGAGTTTTGTACAAAAAGTTATGACCATTATACTAGAGGCTGTCTTGAAGAGCTGGGCATTTGTTCTTCACGATCGCGAAGGGAAAATTTTGGGCTGAGAAACGTTTTGCTTTGCGATCGCGGAGCATTATCCTCGATCGCGATGAGTAAATACCTGGACAGAATCTATATTTCGAGGTTTCGGCCCTTTTTAACATATTTGTAGCTATGGAGCTCGGATTGAAGCGATTTTTGAGGAGATTTTCACCATATGGATTGGGGTAAGTGTTATTTATCCGAAAGTAATTATACCTCATGATTATATGGTTATATTCATCATTTATTTCAGCTTTAAATGGAAGAAATCAAGATTTTTGCAAAACTTTTCAAGAACGAAAATTTAAGATTTGGAGATCAAGTTGTTATCGGAATTTGATAAAATTGGTATGGTTGAATTCGTACCGGAATGGGTTGTCGGATTTTTTGAGAGGGTTCCAAGACATGGGACCCACTGCTAACTTTTCGAACGGAGTTGAGAATTTTTATAAATTTTTAAATTTCAAGCATTGGAGTATATTTTTAATTAATTATCACGTTATTTGACTAGTTTCAGATTGAACAACACCAAGTTGGGGATTTAAAGCAAAATTGTGACCGGAAAATGGGCTTTAAGATGAGGTAAGTCTCCATTCTAACCTTGTAAGAGGGAATTAACCTCATAGGTGAACTAATTATTATGTGCTTCTATTTGTTGGGGCTACTTACGCACGAGGTGACGAGAGTCAGTACGTAGCTACTAGTTATGCCTATGTCCGGGTAGTTTTAGGCTTACATCATGCCTTGTTGATATTGTTATTGATTCATGTTTATTGTTTGACTTGAGAGGGAGCGAGATTGAGTTTACTTATTAAATGTTTTGAGAGGAGTTGAAATTGAAGAATTTAAGATTTAAAAGGTTTCATTTGAACTTCATAATTTCGAAAGGAATTGAGGAATATTATAATAGCCTAAGAAATCTATGTGTAACCGCGTCGCATGTATGTTTCGTGATCAGGGTAATTTCCTTAAAAAGCTACAAGCTGAATTTCCCTTATTTTGAAAAGAATCAAGAAAGAGATATGATTTTAATGTTAAATTTATATTTGACCGCGTCGCATGTATGATTCGCGAGTGGGGTATTTCCTTATATTACTCTTATAGGATCGGGTTGTTCGCCTCGGCAGGATTTATGTACCACACTCTCATGGGAGCGGTCGTTCACCTCGGCAGGATTTATGTACCACACTCTCATGGGAGCGGTCGTTCGCCTCGGTAGGTTAATAGATGCATCTATGGTTTGCGTCGTTCGACCCTCGGCAGTGCACAATTTACTTTTATGTTGGATCGAGCCGTACGCCTCGACATTTCATATATATATATATATATTATCCTCATGGAGTCGTGCGTAATAGTTGGCAAGAAGCCAGTGTATCTGAGGATTTTTCCCCTGATTTGAATTATGATAACCTCTTTGATGAAATCCACTATCTCTATTTATATGCTACGGTTACAGAGGGAACTTGCTAGTTGAGAGTTGATTAAATTGTAAAGAGGGGAATTGTACCACGTATATACTTGTCTCATATTTATTCACTTCTTTACTGTACCTGATATTATTGGACCACTAGTAAGTGTCGAAGTCGACCCCTTGTCACTACTTCTTCGAGGTTAGACCAGATACTTACTGGGTACACGTTGTTTTCGTACTCATACTACACTTGATGTACATTTTGTTGTAGAGGCACATGTATGTCTTGTGGCCTAGTGGGTGCGACATAGTTGATATGGAGACTTAGGTTATTTCCTAGTAAATGCTCATGCACTCGCGACCTCGGGTTCTGGGATGATTATGGGATATTCAGTATTGAAATTGTAAATATTTTTTTTATTCTATAAAGATTACCTTTTACTAGATACATTGAAGGAAATTTACGATTTCAAAAAAATATTAAAATGAGAATTTAAGTAACTATTTAGTGTTGGCTAGCCTGACAGTGGTGTCCGGCGCCATCACGGCCTTTAATGGATTTTGGGTCGTGACATCAGGGGTTGCCTGATAGGTCTTACATCCCCAATATTTTGATTGCTTGATCTATTTCAAACTTGGTTTCTAAACGACAGTCCTCGAGTACGGGAGTGACCATCCGAACTTTGATTATAATCGGCCCTTGAGCCCATTTTCTTAAAAGATCGAAAGTGCATGGTTGTAAAGTGGAAATTTTTCTAAAACATGAGATATTTGCAAGGAAAGTACTTCTCTTTATTCTTGTAAAAAATAGTCATACATGCGTATATGTTTTATGTCAGAGCTCGAGCAATCTACATGGGCATAGTTCATTTTGACTGTTTGGTCCTTATAGTAATCCTACCTATCGAGACCCTTCCATTTCAAAATAATTTCCTTGCTAGAACAATTTGTCATTCGAGGGTAATCCACCCCAGTATTCGAGGTTGATTGTAGAGAAATCTTGGATACTGTAAACACAGTTTTTGACACTGATTCGTAATCGGCCTTGATTCTAAGTTAGCACGATCCATTGTTGCCTCATTAAAAGCCTCGCCAGAAAACCCCTTTGGGACAAAATCGGTCTAAGGAAAAAAGAGTGCAACGTGTGCTTTAAGACCTAAAGACTTCATGTCGATAAATCCATCATTGTTTCTTGTTGGCCACATGTAAGTGTTAGTTTAAAACAAAAGAAAATAGAAAAGGGTCGTACCTTAGCAATAATATCGTTTTAGGTGAGATACATTTCAATTGTTAGGTAGTTGTTCCCCATTCATCTTTTCGAGCTTGTAGGATACCTTTCCGGTGACTTTGAGAATCTGGTATGGTCCTTCCTAGTCGGGCCCAATTTCCCTTCGTTCGGATTTCGGGTGCTGAGGTTGACTTTCCTTAGCACCAAGTCCCCGACGCCGAACTATCGAAGATTGGCTCTTCGATTGTAGTATCTCCCAATCCGTTGTTTTTGGGCGGTCAATCAGACGAGGGCGGCTTCACGTCTTTCATCTAATAATTCTAGGCTCATATTCATAGCCTCGCTATTTAGATCTTCTGTCGCATATCGGAACCTGATGCTTGGTTCTCCGACTTTTAAATACTAAACTGGTGTTTAATCAAGTTTCTCAAGACTTTTAAATATCAACTTGTGTTGTT
>ML361502.1:0-10487 GCA_005239505.1 Nicotiana paniculata
AATATTTACATCGAAAATAGTATAGAATTTGGGTGTGGTCAAAAAATAGTTGTTCACACTCATCTAATTTGAAACGCAAGGAGTAGTATGTTAATCTATGCTCCATTTTATGTAAAATGAATAGTAGTATATTTTTTTATTGGCGAAACACAATCAAATAGCGCTTCAACTAAAAGCACACGGTCTTACCCCTACCTTAAAAAAAAAATTAGAAGACACTTTTAACCAAGCAAGGGTGTCTGTATGGTCAATGACATTGTTAAAGTATCTATCTGATTGTTGTGGATAGTTTAAATGGTATTATTATATTTGAGTTTTTTTCACAAAAAAAATTATCTTACTCTTAATAATATACTCTTAAAATCATATATACGTCATGGCACATTTCAGTACCACAAGTTTTAAAAAATAAATTATGTTATGAAATATAGTGATATTCAGTGGTGTACACTAGATTTCAGTAAGAGAATTCAAAACGTTAAGAAAATTAATTACACGAAAAGGCTAGAGAACTTTAGCATCTAATATATATATATATATATATATATATATATATATATATATACATAAAATGTTGACCCTATATACGTAATATATTTTTTCAGCAAAGGAGTTTCAGATGAATCACATTTCTCTCATTGTCACGACCTCAGTTTTCCTCTGTAGGATGTCGTGACGGCACCTAGTCTCAACGGCTAGGTAAGTCTAACACTTATTGAATAAATTGACAGAAATTAACCAACATAACTATTAAGCAGAAATCGAATATTTCTAAATGAACTCAACATTTACAATATAAAATAACATCCCAAAATTGGTAGTACAAGTCATAAGCTCTATTGAGTTTGTTAGAAAATCTCGATATACAATTGTTCAGAATCGAATTAAACAGTACAAGTACAATATCAGAAGGTGACTCTGAGGCCGAGGCTAGTAATGAACAACAACCAAGGCACCTGAACAAGCGTGAAGGTGAACTAACAAAGAAACAATATTAATATAAAGTTAAGCAGGATAAAGAATGCAAAATAATACTTGCAATGATACATTAGTAACAATAACATTTAACACGAAACAGTCAGGTAATAATATTGTAGAGTAAGTTGAACACAGTCCAAGTCTGGTGAAACCAAATACAGAGAAAACCAACAACAACTCAATAAGGACAATCGCTTTCACACCTGATCTGTTCAAGCATTTCCACGAGGTACCGAACCTCATAATCACAGTTCACGGGTCTCAATTCATGAGCCCTAATCACTTGGCATCTTATGTCCACATTACAACTCATAACCGCAAGGACGAGTCACGTGCCAATACAACAATCCTCATACAGGAGGCAAGTAGACAAGAGTATGTATAATGGATAATATCCATCTTCTAAAATCGATATGGGTGATTTAATTACGTGTATGCTTGTGCAATTGTTCTACCGCAATTCAAGTCAACAAGTAAGAGTAGAGACAATGAATGGCTCATAAGAAACGATTACCACGAAATGTACAGTGTAAATAAGACAACGATGAAGTGGACGCAAAGACAAGCACAACAAGATTGACTACATAGAACTAAGAAAATATTTTGATACGGAGGAAGACAATTTAAAGTACGCTGAGGAAAACAATAATCAAAGAAAAGTACAAGAGTATGGGGAAATGACAACAAGAGCCCTACCAAGGTACCGTCTCGTAGTCTCAAATCATAAAATTAATCACAACTTTTCCTTATAACACCGCGGGAGCCTTCATATTTAGTTTTCAAAATTATTTTTCCAAAAATAGCATCCTGCGTTTTAGACCACCTTATCACATTGTATGCCTTCTAGTAGTTTCCCTACTAGCCACGTATTTTAAGCCCACCTTATCTCACCACATGTGTTTCAACACCCAGACCTTATATCACCACATGCGTATCAATAATAACAACAACACGGCAGAAACCTCATGCAACACAATAACAACTGCACGGTAGAAACCTCGTGCAAACACAATAACAAGCGCACGACAGAAACCTCGTGAAAATACAATCACAACCGCACTGCAGAAACCTCGTGCAAACACATAACAATTTTCTCAACAACAACAAGTGTGTCAACTCATAACAACTCAAATAAATAACTTTCACAATATGTGACCACATGCCACAATATTTCCTCAAAACAGTTTCAACATCACAACCACACATAGCCCTCGGCTCAACAACATTGAAAACAACCGCAACAACGACAATAGCACGAGAATACGATAAGTAAATCAACTCAGGAATTACAGAACACAAAGAGACGGGAGAACGAGCTCAAAAAGAAGGACACAACAGGGAAGAAAGAGATAATGTGTAGAAATGATTATTCAAAAGTACAATTCAACAATAAGAGAGATAATGAAAATTAATAATTCCAAATAAGGATAAGTCAACAACAAAAAGGGGTAACAAAACATCATTTAAGTAGAGAAATTTCAGAAAAGATACAACAAATTTAATTAAGGATAAGTGATTACGGAAAAGATAATAATAACTTCAATTAAGGATAGACAATTTACTGAAAAAATAATATTAGCTTCAATTAAGGATAAGTAATTTGGGAAGGATAGCAGGCACATAAGAGTTTAATCGGCAATAAGGGTGGAACATGAAGTTATTAATTCCAATTAAGACATACAAAGATGAAACTAGTAAACGGGAAATTTAACATGACAAAACAACTTCACATCTATGACCAGAAGAACCTAAGAGCCTAAACGATCAATTTTCCACAATTAATCTCGCGCACGTACTTGTTACCTTGCGTACACGGTCTTCACATGACACAAGTAGCACAAATGACTCAAATCCTAAGGGCAGTTCCCCCACACAAAGTTAGGCAAGCTACTTACCTCAAAAAAGTTAGACCGTTACTCTAAAATGACCTTCTCAAGTGAAACAACCTCCGGACGGCTCGAATCTAGGCAAAATAACTTCAAATCATAAATAAAACTCATAAGAAACAATTTTGGATAGTAAAAATTTAATCTTTAACAAAAATTAAAAAGTCAATCCCCAGGCCCACACCTCGAACCTGATAAAATTAACAAAACCCGAACACACATTCCGATACGAGTTCAATGATACAAAAATTATCAAATTCCGATAACGAATCGTCCTCCAAATATCCATTTTTCATTTTTGAAAAGTTTTACAAATTTCTTAAATTTCTTCCATTTGATTCACTAATAATTAATGGAAATAACTATGGAATTATGAAATATAATCACTTTTAGATATAGAACACTTATCCAAGACGAATTTGTGAAACAATCCCTGCAAAAACGCCCACAACCGAGATCCAAAAATCCAAAACGAAATGAAGAAATGACCAAGTTCGATCCCTTATGTTTTTGTCCAGTTCCACATCTGAACACATATTTGCGCGCCAGCGAGATCTCTTTTGCGAGACAAATGTCACTTCTGCAAATGCACTAGCCAACAAAACCATTGCACCTATGGCAGAAAGTCTGCTTCTGCGCAAACGCAGGTGCGAGCAGGCCATCGCTTCCTTGGCTACTGCGAGGACAACTTCCGCTTCTGTAAAGCCTCCCCATCCAGCTTTCCCCAAGTCGCCTCTGTGAGCACGCACCTGCGGTCCCTCATTCGCAAGTGCGAAGACGCCAGCAACCAACAATTTCAGCAGCTTCAACAAGGCACCAAACGATCCGATCCCCGTCCGAATCTCACCTGAACCACTTGGGACCTCGTCTAAACATACCAGCAAGTCTTATAACATATGCGGACCTACTCGAGGTCTCAAATCACTTTAAATAATGCCGAAACAACGAATCGCACCTCAAATCGAACTTATGAACTTTCAAATCTTCCAACTTTCAAAACTCGTGCCAAAACATATCAAATCAACCCGGAATGACGTCACATTTTTCATGCAAGTTTCAAATGATATAACGGAGCTAATACAACTCTCGAAATCGCAATCGAAGCCCAATATCAACAAAGTCAACTTCCGGTCAAACCTCTTAACCTTCCAAAACTTCAACTTTTAAATTTTCGCCAAAATGCATCAGATTACCCTACGGACCTCCAAATCCAAATACGGACGCACGCCTAAGTCCAAAATCACCATACAAAATTATTGGAATCATCAAAATTCCATTTCGGAGTCGTCTACACAAAGGTCAAAATTTCGGTCAACTCTTACCGCTTAAGTTTCTAAAACAAGAATCCTTTTTCCAAATTTATCCTGAATCATCCAAAATCCGAATTCGACCACGCACGCACGTCATAACACATAATATAAAGCTTCTAGAGACCTGAAGCCACCAAATGGGATGATAATCCTCAAAATGGTTGATCGGGTCATTACACTTGTGGTGCCAGATAAACACGATCATACAAATTAAAAGGAAATAATTAATTTTTACAAAATAAAAAATAAAAATAGAAAAGGAATTAGGCAAACAAATGAATGCTCTAATCCTCTATCCAAAAACAAAATTCAGCAAAAAATTTACGTAATCCATCATAGAAATTTGATCTCAATCATTATCTTTGTTTTGCAAAATTTATATATATATATATATATATATATATATATATATATATATATATATATATATATATATATATATNTACTTTGAGCTAATTTTCTTAATATATATATATATATATATATATATTAAGAAAATTAGCTCAAAGTAACAATATAAAACAAGCTAAGATATATAGAGAGAAAGAGAGGAGAGATTCTTATTTCTTCCATGTATTCAAGTGTGTACAATATCACTTCTGATCCTCTATTTATAGTATTACATAGAGGTATACAGAAGAATACTATAAACATGGCATTAAGTATTTGAGATCATGTATAAAGATCATGGGGGAGATTATGGAGGTATGAGAGTTACAATCATAAGTATTAGAGCAGTGAGAGTTATGGAGATAATGGACAAGAGTAGTGGGTGTTATAAGAGTTATGGACATCCACCATAATCTAATGTTTCATAATACTCCCCCTTGGATGTCCATAGATAATGTGCCTCATTAAGACTTACTTGGAAAAAATCATGTGAGAAAAATCCTAGTGAAGGAAAAAGAGTACACATATCATGTAACACGCATTATTTGTTGCCTCATTATAAAACCTTGGCAGGAAAACCCAATGGGATAAAACCTTAGCTTTAGAAAAAAGAGTGCAGCGCGTGCTATACTCCCCCTGACAAAATATCACTTGATATCTCAGAGACGATGAATTCCAATCTTGTATAACAACTTCTCAATTGCTGAGGTTGGCAATGCCTTTTAAAGAAGTTTGTCAAATTATCACTTGAATATATTTGTTGAACATCGATCATGTCTGAAATAGAACTTTTGTGAAATATGCTCTGTTTTGTCTCCTTCAATAGTACTTCTTTTAATTGAGCTATGCATGCATTATCCTCTTCAATGCAATTGGACTCTTGTTGAATATCAAAATATATCAGTACCCTCACGTGCAAATAGATTGTTTGAAGAACTAACTTTAAAAAAAATGGTCTGCATTTGCAAAACCAACAAAATCTTGACAGTATTTGTTAGAATAAACAAATCAATATCTAGGATTCCTTTTGCAATATAACACTAATGGTATTTCAATATCTCCACATAGGAGTAAAAATATATCTTGCAAGCATACTATTATATTCATGGTTTTAGCAAGATACATTAGTGCACCAGTTGCACTAAACACAAAGAAAAATCATGTACGCCATGATTGCTCTAATCCACATAAGGATTTGCTTAAACTTTATTTAATAAATTTCTTGAGAACCTTAATATGCCTCAGAACAACTTAAATCCTCCAATAATTTTTATATACGCATATGAAAATTTGCAGGTATTGTCAGACTAAAATCTTAAAGCAATTGCATCCACCACAAGAGAACATGTTTTCATATAATCAATACCAGGACATATACGAAAAATTGTGTCACCCCAGTGCTTTATACTTTCAGGTGTTAGGACTATTAGTCCAAAACTTCACGTTTTTCAAGTGAAGTCAATCTTGATTGCGTATTTTTCATTGACCAATGATTTATCTGTCCGTATTCTATAACAGATTTGAGCTCAAGATCCTCATCAATATTAATAAAAATTGAGCGCTACATTATATTAACAACATCGTCGATGATCGTTTTGCATCGGTTCCATCATCACCCAATAAAGACATAACTTATTGAGATCTCATTATTTACAGGTACCTGGGCCACTCCCATGAGGTCTTATAAAGTGTTATGTCATGGTGCTCTTATAAATCACTTGCCTCCTTATTATGATCATCTTAAACATTTGCTCATCTCGTTCTTCATGGAGCTTTATTTTTGGAACCAATTTGTCTATTATGTTTCATACGTGCAATAAACTCTGTCCATCACAGACGTTATTCTATTTGGAGCATTAACAGCTGGAATATGACATTTAGCTTTGGGTCAACAAATGTTCTTGACAATATTTTGGAAATGAATTATCACTTGTACTTCAAGTTTACATTTTCTTGTACGAGGATCTAGATGTATTCATAATAATTCATTCCACGTATCACTTTTTCAGGTGCCCATTTTCTCCCCCTAATGTTGGAATTATCAACACATTTCCCAAACTTCTTTGAGAACCTATCTTTGTGCATTGTGGTGGCATAACTAAATCATATAACACAATCATATTTCTAGATGAAAAGTATTTGGTCCTGACCATGAACCAATTATGATAGGGAGAATTTATCATAACTTGTTGGCTAGATGCGTACAAGTGTTGTTGTGTATTAAATAATACACCTCATACCAAATTTCTATTTGGGAGTTTTGTTCTCATAACCAATGGTTTAGCTTAATTGGAGGCATACAATTTCAGCTAAACCAACTTGTATTTAAACCGGAATTATCAAGATAAATTATCATTTTATTCTGGAATTGTGCTCTAATAATTTGAGCAAGCAACCTTGCAAAAGTCAAACTGCAAGTTGATAACAAACACACATGTGATCATAGAATGGATGCATATATTAAAATCATATAATAGTGTGACGGCCCAATTTTTCCTCTGGCGGGTGTCGTGATGGAACCTAGTCTTAGGGACTAGGTAAGTCTAACATTAACTGAATAACAATAATATTTAAACTA
The DNA here is from genome assembly GCA_005239505.1 of Nicotiana paniculata. NCBI lineage: Eukaryota > Viridiplantae > Streptophyta > Magnoliopsida > Solanales > Solanaceae > Nicotiana > Nicotiana paniculata. The sequence goes on from ML361502.1 coordinate 7,143, forward strand.
ACATATGACAATTATGGAATAGAAATCTTTATACAATTTTACAATCCCAAAATCGGTAGTACAAGTCATAAGCTCTACAGAGTTTGCTGGAAAACCTCTAAATACAACTATTCCAAAATAAGGATAAACAGTGCAGTATAAAAACTAGAAGGTGACTTCGAAGCCTGCGAACACAGCAGCGGGTTTACCTTGAGTCTCCACAACTATAATTCACACAGCTAACTAACAATCAATTGACTTCGAAATACCTGGATCTGTACAAAAATGTACAGAAGTGTAGTATGAGTACACCACAACAGTATCCAATAAGTATCAAGACTAACCTCGGTGGAGTAGTGATAAGGGACAGTTAAGACACCAACTGGAGTAGATAACCTGGACACGTATAAGTGTAGAAACAACAGAGTAATATTAAGACTATGCATAATGATACAATAATATGGTAATTTATAGTAAGAAAAAGGAAAGCAACAACTAACAGTGGGACACCATAATAATAACACAGTAGAATGAACGGAACACAATTTAAGTCCAGTGAATCATAGATAAAGGAAAGACAAGTAGCAACTCAATAAAAACCACCGCTTTCACACCAGATTTTAGCCAATAACCTCCACGAGGTACCGAACCTCAGAATATCCACATTTTCACGGGTCCCAATTTCGGAACCCTAAATACTTGCCATCATGTGCCATCATTATAATTTTATAACCGCACTGACGACTCACATGCCAATAGAGTCATTCTCGCATAGAAGACAAGTAAACAAGGGTGTGTATCAATAATCAGCAATATCACGATTCATCCTCTTAACCGATAAGAATAATTAACTACGTGTATGCTTGTGCAAGTGTTATAACATAGTTCATGCCAGCTAGTAACTATAAAGAAAATGGGCAGCACGTAGAATATTTTCCCACGATTTCCACAAGATAAAACTCACACAGATAAGTGCACCACTGCACAAATATCAACAACAAGAATGCCCCCAGGCCATCACAAGTCATCACAAATCAATCTCTGACATAGCCCATCTTGTTTCGCCACATGAACAATAATAAAATAAATGCCCACCTTGTCTCGCCACACATGCATAATAATGTTCTCACCTTGTATTGCCACATGCGCAATCCATATATATATATATATATCCCTCCTTTTCACGCCACATGTGCAAATATCAATAGTAACAATAGCACGACAAAAACCTAATGCAACCCAATAACACCCGCACGACAGAAATCTCGTGCATCACAATAACAAGCGCACGACAGAAACCTCGGCAATAACAACCACACGACAGAAACCTTGTGCATCACAATAACAACCACACGACAGAAACCTCGTGCATCACAACAACAAGTACAACAACAACAATGGCAATAATACATGAGTACAACAAATAAATCAACTCAGAAATTCCAGAGCTCAAAGAAACGGAAGAACTAGTTCACAAGGAATAGTCACAATAGGGAATGCTAGTGATAACAAGAGCAACTCAACAAGGAAGAAAATAATGTGTAACAACGGTCCCACAAAGTACAGTTCAACAACAAGGGAGATATCACGAGTCAATAATTCCAATAAGGATAAGTCAACTAAGATATAAGATACCTAAACTTCTTTTAAGATTGAGCATGTTACACCCCATGTTTTCATACGTGAAAGTACGCCATAAGTAAATTTTTGAATGCTCGAAAATAAGGTGTTACATCCCACATTTTCGTACATTAAAATTTCGTCGTAAGTTAATTGACGTAAGTTCGGGGAATGATATTATTTTGGGATTATAAATAGTATGCTATTTCAACAAGTGATAAGTAAATTCGTGAAGGTGAGAGCGTAAGCAAATCGAAGAAAATGAATTTCGTCGAAGTTTGTCATTTTAAGGAAAAAATACGGTCCAAGCTACAATACCCCGTATTTATGAACTAGTGCCATATAAGGTACCACGTGACCATGATAGTAAGGTGTATAAAGTATATTAAAATTGAGTAGTATCTTAAGTAATTTGAGATAATTTTTAATTATGTGGGTAATTGGTTAATGGGAGATTAATTAGTTAATTAAGGAATTAGTGACTAATTAGTTAAGATATTGTGTAAGTTGGCAGCAAGCTAAAGCTTAATTGTGTGACTCTTACCCACAAAACAAGTGGCACATTTAGAAGGTTTGTTGTGGCTAAGTCACCACATAAGTGAGACCCATACCCAAAAGACTAAAGAGAGCTCTTTAATTCATTTTGGATCTCTACAATTCAAAGAGAACTTCAGTAAAGATAATATTGCAATAGTAACGTGAGCTACTTCAACAATTCATACGAAGATGTTATTGTGTAATGGCAGCGTGACTTTGCAAATTATATGGGAGCACTGTACAATCTTTCTCAAGAATATCACACGGATTTTCCCCTACTTCGGTCTGCCGTTACATGTTGTCGCAATTGATGTGTGTTAAAGGGATTGTCAAGAGAATCGACTCAGGTATGTGAAGGTTAAGTCCTTCCTTCGTTTTGGCATGATCTTGTAACTACATGTGTTTGATAACGAGGCATAAGAGAAGTTCATATTCCCGAATTTATATACATTATCTTAGTCTCATAAGTTACAGTATTTTCCCTTATCGGGACTTAATATTCAATTGAGTATTATCTTCTTCCAGTCAAGAGAGAAGATGGTCTATATATATACAGTATTATAGTATTTTCCCCACCATCGAGCTATAATCGATGGGCAGGACCCTATTGGGAAACCTCTGATCAGATGGTAAGTTGTATACCGACACTACTGCGGCCGAGCGCCTATTAGCGAGCCTAGCATGGCCGAGATATAGAGCCTAATATAACCGAGTGCCTATGAGCGAGCCTACTACGGCGGAGCAGTTATACGTTCCGAGCCTTATAGGGTCGGACATCTATTTTATTTACTATATTGAGAGAGTTGCTTCAGTATCAGCAGGTAAGTATATCTCCAGATCATCTTTGACTCCCAGTTATTTTCAGTTATTATTATCAGTTCAGTTAAGCTTTCAATTATTTTATTTCCTTGCATACTCGGTACTTATTTCTTACTGACATCCCTTGTTTTGGGGACACTGCATTTCATGTGTGCAGGTTCAGACAGATAGACGGGTAGACCTCCTTAGTAGGTGTTGCCCGAGTTCAGCTTTATCTGTAAGCTCCATGCTCGTCCTCGAGAAATCAAACTACAGTCATGTACACAACTTATTAAGAAAATCCCTTAACACGTTATACAAAGAATTTTTAAAACAGTTTAAGCACATAGGTGTGACATCTTCGCCTCAATAGTCGACTCACATATACCATGCTTTATTCACAATCCACTC